>JAYMTF010000673.1:0-31864 GCA_036897485.1 Pelargonium nanum | reverse complement strand
GATGTGGTGCAATAAAAGTTTAGATACCAAATTTGTTATCACGCCAAAGTTTGGGTACTAATTTTGCCTTTATCCCAAAAAAATATATAAATAAGATAAACAAGTAAGGATTAATTAGTTTTGTTTCCCCTGGACTAGAATATAGTTTGGATTTAGCCCTCGGCCTCAAAACCATATGATTTTAGCACTTAAAGTTTCAATTTTTTTTATTTAAACCCTGTGAACCTGCTGTAGCAAGTTGATGACCGCCACGTCAAATGTGTCATCCACGTCAGCTGCCACATCACCTGATAGCCGCCACGTCACCACTCTACTCCCTTGCACCACCACTCCCCACTCCCCACGCATTGGTCTTCTCCTTCTCCACTTTCTCCTCCACAAATTTACTCCCTCCGGCAAGATTTGTAGACACATGATCCAATTCTCGACAATGAATAAGAACATGGACAACACTATAATTAATTTCAGTTTTTAAAGGGTGCATGAGTGCATCACTTTACTTTTTGGTTATCCAGAATTAAAGTTCAAGGATTTGAAGAACTTGGACAACAATAAAGATAGTGGGATTCCAGATTACAGCCACCCTTTGAGCTTCTCCTTACTCCCATTTGGTTTTCACCGCCGGCCATTCCTCCTACACCGCCTTCTTCGTCTCCACCCTCTTCCCGTCGCCGACCATTTCTGCAGGTTGTTCACGATCTCTCACCGAATAGTCCCTCCTTTCCTTGTCATCAACACAAAAAAACAAACCAAACTGAAACTCTATATCAGATTTGGAAACAAATTGAAGTAAATTACACATCTCAATTTCTGTTCATCAATACAAAACCCTAATTGAAGTTGTGAGAGATTGTACTGACCGAAATGGCCGCACTTAGCTGCAATATGAAAAGGGTCGAGATCAGACTTGGACCTGATCTTGAGAATGTCAAGATCAGAGTACTTGAGCAAGTAAGTGAACACCTCTCTGAGATTAATGTCGGCGGCAACATAGAGAGGCGTCTCTCTGACGTCGTTCCGCAAGGACATGAGATCGGAGACGGAAGAGGAGGCATAAGAGGTTGAAGGAGCTTATTTCAGCTTGTCGATGAGCTGGCGGAGGAATTGGAGGTCGGCGGATCGGACGGCGGCGAAGAAAAATTGGTGGGTTATGAAGCGTAGATTAGAGTCAACTTGCTACAGGTGATGTGGCGGTTCATGGGTGATGTGGCGTCTATCATGTGATGTGGAAGCTGACGTGTATGGGACATGTGACGTGGCGGTCATCAACTTGCTACAACAGGTTTACAGGGTTTAAATAAAAAAATTGAAACTTTAAGGGCTAAAATCATATGATTTTGAGGCCAAGGGCTAAATCCAAAATATATTCCAGTCCAGGGGAGACAAAACTAATTAACCCAACAAGTAATTACTCTAAACGTCCTATGTTTAGAGCAAAACACATGACCAAACCCCTTAAGGGGTGGCGCAATGGTCAAGACACACATCTTCATGTGGGAGGTCGTGGTTCAAATCTCATTGCGTCGGGTGGGGTGGGATTTTGGGTTAAAAAGGGAGAGCTCCCCCCTATTGTGTAGCTCAACTTTTTTTTTAAAAAAAAAAAAAAAAACATGACCAACTTATGTTTTAGAGCATCAGCAATGAAGGGTCTCAAATTGAGTCCTAATATGTCTTATTTTTATGCCACATAAGCGAGAGTACTCACCATAAAATAATTTTGCATTGAATGGACTCAATTGAGTCCCACATTATCATATCAATTTTATTAATTATCAGTTTTTTAATTTTTTTGGGCTCTTTTCTAATACACATGTGGCTTTACATAAGTGGTTAGTGGGTAAAAAATAAATAAAAGATGAAAGAGGTCCAGTCCCTATATAGAGGGCCAAGCCCTTTAAAAGGTTTTTCCACATTGAAGGATTCTTCAAAAAGTGAGGTCCATTTTGTGCTCTCAATGCAACGGAGACCAGCATTGATGATGCTATTATAACAATAAAAAAAAATTCACTAAAAGTGTAAAACATTAAATGTAAAGAAAAATCACAAACGAAGTCAACTTTATAAGCCAAATGACTATTTTGCCTTTCATTTTAGTTTAAATTTTCAAATGAATGTCATTGAAAAATGAGAAAAATAAAAAAAAAATCATAACTTTTATCTCAAATATCCGTTGTGATTGATTCTTCTCTTGATTTCATGTAATTTTTCGAGAGGAAACATTATGGCTTTAAATTAATAGCATGATTATGGCTTCAAGACGACGGATCTAAACCAAACCGGAGTGAAAATATTCAGATCCGAGTATGTTCTAATTTTTGTTGTACAATAACAAATAGTATCGTTAGTATTAGCCTTTTTCATATCTGAACTCACTATGCTTACCCGATCCAATAACCGGATCCATCCGTCCTAAATTTCTATAACCAACTTCCTATTGGGCAACTGGGCTACTTAACGATGGTCGAGTTCTATGCATGTTTGTCTAAGTTTTTCTTGTATTTGTGTGAGTTACTAACAATAAATTTTTCAAAAGGTCAAAAATATTGTTAACCTGAAATGAGTTGCATACATGTGGCTATTTGTTTGATATTTACTCCATTGAATTCTACAATTCTACTGTAATAGTGGAAATTTATTAGATTTTGCATAACATTACATGTATTGATACTTATTCCAATGGTTTGTTTCATTAGAAAAAAAAATAGATTATCAAATTTTGTTTGAGACAATGATTAATTATACCTTAATGTACATAACATCACAAATTTATATGATAATATTTTTGTAATAGTTTTATAGTCGGTGTGTCTTATTGATTTCGTCAATCTTGCGCTATCAAACAAATTTGCTTTTAATATATATATTAGAGTAGGAGGATAACGATCATGTATTCAACCTTCAGTCTCTTATTACATCTTCAATCTCGTGGTCATGGACCTGAAACAAAGAGAACGCATCATTAAGTAGATGAGAATCCTCATATCAAGCATGAGCTTTCAAAAGTACTATATGTTAGAGAATTAAAGTTTGAAGAATGAATATCATATTCTTCTTCAAGAAAGGAGTATTTATATTTGCAAACATGAGTTGATGACGTAACATCATGTGTATTTAGTGATGATCTCTCGGATGTACCCTTCCTCTCGGCACCTCATCTTGCCATACGACTTTCATGACTTTGACTTACTAATCAGACGTAGCGGAGAATGACTAGAATCTCTCGTAACGACCAACGGTTTTGGCATGAATTAAATTCCTAGAAGTTTAGAACCACAATCAAAAGTAAAAGGCAAGCTTTGTTACCTTTATTAAGGTAGTAGAGATGGTGTGATCCTAATGGTTGGGAAGAGCCTTGAGTATATGTCATTGTCTGCATGCCTAAACAAAAGTCCGCGTTTCTCAACATTCCAGATTTTGGTACCAAAGTCATCTAAATTGGCACAATATATGCATCCAGGAACCAACTCGTTGTGCTTAGCAGCAACAGGATCTACAGAGAAAAAAGTCGCATAATCTTCATAAACCAAACACCATGGGCCTAACGACTCGACTCGTCTCCATTCTCTGGTCTCCATATCAATACTGTAAATCTCAAAGTCTTTATAGCCTGAAATAGGATTAACAATCTTAATATTAACCAAACAAAGCTGAGCTCCCAATTCCACAAGATATTTGCTATGATGATAGTTGCTATGATGGTCTGAGTAATGCAGCTTCCGCGGGGATGGAGCGAACGCAGCAGCGACGTCGGGAGGTGTCGAAAACGAAAAGTCCGCCATCAAATTCACAGCCATATACATTTCCTTTGAAATACACAATGTCCTTCCACACAATATTGGGGGTTTCGATCGGAGACCAAACAGGGTCACCTGGGCGAGCAAATGCTACATTTCCATATCTATATCTCACGACGACGAAGCAGTCCGGCGAGGCGGGATTGGCCGTCAAAATAGCCTTGTGAACCAAAAATTCGGAGCAATCACGGTCGTGCACCGGATCGGGAAGAGGAACGGAAGCTTTTGATAATGGATTGAAGAGGTTAATGTTGGATCGGAGTGTGTCCGTACGAGCTCGGAAAGTGATGAGCCAGCCGAAGGGAGATCCGAAGCACATTCTTCCTCTTAGCTCCGGCAATTCTAGGTTGAAGAGCTTGTCTCCGGTGAAGCTGTAGAACACACGCGTATCGGAAAATGCGTCGGAAGTTTTCATTAACCAGGGACTGCTGCTCAGATCGATGGAGGCTTTGTTTTCAATGGCGGCACATCGCCACTACTTGCAGACCGCTCCGAAGGCGTAATAATCTTCCGCCGACGAGATGTTGGTCGCGATTACACCTAATACATCGGCCGGAACACTGGACCAATTAGTCGGGTTTCTCTTTCTCGATGTACTGGCCATCTGGCCCATCTCGATCTAGCCTAGGGTTTTGGTTGATGGTATCAATCTGTTTCAGATGCAGAGACTGTAACTAATTAAGCCCTTTTTTTGTAGCAAGTTAATATATATACTTTTTTTTTCGGTTTATACTATAGGGTTCTTGAGCGGACCAGCACGTTCGCGGTTGACACCTTTTGGTTAAATTTGGTCCCATTCCTAGATCTCCATTTGCATGAAAATTAACTTTTTCGGTTTATACCATGGAGTTTCTTGTAGATGTTTATTTCAATGTTTGTTAATTACATAAGAAGAGAAAATAGATTATCAATTTTAGTTTGAGACAATAATACGAAAAGTTACTAATATTCTTGCAGTAGTTTTATACGCCTTATTGACTTCGTCAATCTTACACTATCAATTTTTGTTTGTCCTTTTTATACATCTATATGTTAGGGTAGGAGGATAACATATATTCAACCTTGAGTCTCGTATTTCTTCAATCTCGTGGTCATGAGATTGAAACGAAAGGAACACATAATTAAGAAGAGGATAGTGCAAGTGCAATTGAATCCACATCAAACCCGAGAAAGACTTTCAAAAGTACTATAAGTTAGAGTACTAAAGTGTGAAGAATGAATCCCATTTTTTTCTTTAAGATGGGTTGATGATGTGACATCATGTGCTTAGAGACGGTGTGATCCTAACAGTTGGGAATAGCCTCGAGTATTCGTCTATGTTTCTCAACATTCCAGATTTTGGTATCATATCCACTCGAATTGGGACAATATATGCATGCAGGACTCATCTGGAATGGCCGTCGAATAACCTTGAGTGGTGAAAAACTGGAACAATCATGGGTATGCACTGGATTGGGAAGAGGAATGGAAGCTTTTGATAATGGATTAAACAGGTTAATACTGACTTGGTCCGGATGATCCAGTAATTTCGAAGCCCTACGAACTCGGCAAGTAATGAGCCAACCAAAGGGAGATCCAAAGCACTGCCTTCGACAAATCTCAGGCAAATCTATGTTGAAAAGCTTGTCTCTAGCCAAGCTGTATTACACACGCGTATCTTCAAAATTTTCAGAAACTTTCATTAACCAGGGACCACTCTTCTGAAAATTTGTTGAGAAGTAGTTTGAGAAAATAATGATTTTGTTGAGAAGTAGTGTTTTTGTTGAGAAGTAGTGCCCACTGCCCATGGATTCCACTTTCGACCCATTCAAGCTGATGATCCCTCTCATGCGGAAGCGGTAAAAACTTGGGCTTTTTGTCGTGAACTCGGAGCAATCTCTCAATGTACGGAGGAGCAAACTATCGAGTAGATCAAACTCATCCAGTCTCTCCCGAAGCGCACAACAATGCACTGATTATCATACACACATAATCTTTCAGATTTGATTCACTCATCAAAATATGTCTGCATGCTAATCTCATTCAACAAATCAGTCATGTCTCTGGATCGACCAATGCGGTTACACTTGATCCCGCTTCATCTGATTCACGCATCAATTTTTAGGTGGATTAGGGACGGAGTTGTCGTGGATAGCAGTTGCGTATATGTTTTTGATGATATTTTATTTTGGTTGAAACTTACTTTTGTAACTATGCAATTAGCTTAGTCCGTAGATCACAAATACGTGATGCACATAAACTAACCAATTTTGGTAGGATGGGTGTATCAAAAATATGGATTCACCCAACTCTTTGTAATGGTTCTTATATATCATACATTTTTCACTCAACAACAAAAATTATTCAAATTTGCTATATTGAGTTAAATTCTTCGTTGGTCCTCTAATTATACATAAATTTAAATTGAATTATGCGACCAAGATATGTTGGGTCAAATGGTTTAAACGCTTTGGATTCTATTTGAGGTTTTGGATTTGAGCCTTTCAGCCGACAGTATGAGGTGAAATTTGAGTTAAAAGGAGAGAGTTACTTCATGTTGTATTGCTGAACTGATAAAAAAGAAGAAGTTGGATCATGTGACTATTTTTTAAAATCCACAATGTTGTATAGTGTGAGATCAAGCATGATACGCAGATACATTTGCCCTTCTATATTTGGAGTTTATAGATTTTGGGTACACATCATTTATCACATGTATGTGGCTACAATAAGCTGATGTCCCATAGAGACCATAAAGAATCTTTCAAGAAATAAAGGAAAGATGATGCATCATTGCATCTTATCCTTTTCTTTCCTTTCCCTTTCGTTCATATGTAGCTTGTCGTTTTTTAATACTTTTCCACAACTATTGCTTCCCTTTCTACTTTCCCTTGTTGATACGTTCACACACTTACACTTTTGATGACATTTATGTCTTTTTTTTATCATGTTTTGTTTGATTGCTCCTTGTGTTCACACTTACGAAAAGATGAACAAACAAATACGTATGATTTTTTTGATCGGCGACACAAACATCAACTGAAGGGAGCTAATCGACTCTGGTACTGCCCATACATTATCTTTCGTGTATGTTCGTGTATGTCAGATGTCATGCACGTATTGGATAAGCTGAGTTTACATTTCTCCTATTTAGAGCACACCCATTTAAAAAAAAAAACGGTTTTTTCGTCCATCACTCAACGGACAGATAGAATAAGTACATGTATCAGGCAATACATGATAGAGTCATTTTCCTTAAATAAAAGTCTCAAACCTGACAAATGCGTACGTTACAGACTTAAACTACAACAAGACTGTATGTACATACATGGGTACACCTTTACTTACATAATTACTACATTTCACACGAACTCATTTTCATCAAAATTGAAATCAGTGCTGTCAAAATCGACAATACTGTCCAGATTTTGAGAGTTGGTGTCTGTGCACGAGTACACCATGGACACAACCTCAGACGAGTCAAAAGACAAGAGATCCGGCCACATTATGGAATCAATCATGGCTCCAACGTTGTCGGAGTAACATTCCTTGGTCGGAGAATCTAAGTCCGATTCCTTTGATTCCTCCTTAATATTTACTCTGCAACTGAAAGGGTGTGGGTGATCAGTTGTTGGGAGCCTATTGGAGTGATTGTCATTACTGTTAATGGCATTAAAAGAATCCCAATGAGGAATAGGATCAGACAAATGGGTGACCACCGGAGGAGTCTTGACCATGTCTCTGCAAGTGTGGAGTCCGATATAGGTAGTCTTGAACATTTGCGAATCGTCTTCCATCTGTTGGACTTGTTTCGTGGCTCGACAACCTTGATCGTGTTTGCGTGTGCACCGGAAGTAAGCTCTGCACATGAAAACAATTCCTAGATTCAGAAACCGGATCATTTACTATAATTAGCTAAAAACCTCAATTTGGTTTCTTAATTTAAACTAGTCCATAAATTTTTAAATATAGACTTAAAATTGTTGTTGTCATTAGTTTTTCTGTGAGATGATGTGGCGCGAAATATAAAATGTGACTCATGTGACTAGCACACAACCTGTCATTAATTTGCTGGCACACAATTTTTTTCTATGTTCTGAAGGTTTGCGAATGACATGACTCATGCTTTTAACATATCATATGGTTAATTGACATACTAAAATGGTTTGGTGGGTTTCATTGCTCAAATGAGATTATGAATGTTCTTGCTTTGGAAG
Source organism: Pelargonium nanum (assembly GCA_036897485.1). Lineage (NCBI taxonomy): Eukaryota > Viridiplantae > Streptophyta > Magnoliopsida > Geraniales > Geraniaceae > Pelargonium > Pelargonium nanum. The sequence continues at coordinate 23,874 of JAYMTF010000673.1, read as the reverse complement.
TTTTGGTAAATAAATAAATGAAAGAAAAAGCTATAACTTTATTATTTTATTTTGCTCAAAAGGGAATGGAATTGTTCAGACTTCAGAAAGCTAAAAAATGAATATTCCTCTTGAATATCATTTAGTTGGAAAATTCCTTTTAGAATAAAAAAATATAAAGAATTTTCACTAGACAAACCTTGGATATTTAGCTTTAAGAATGTCCTTCTGGCCATATTTTCTCCAAGCTTGGCCATCATCTGTTGATGGAGTCACTGTGGTCCATGTCTGCAAATTCTTTCTGTAGAAATCGCAAAACCGAAATTAAATTAAAGAAGCAATTAGGTGCATGCAGCGCAAAACATGTCAAAAACATGTAAGACACGTTGTAACAGTGCGACGACACTACAGGCAGTAATTACATATTAAATGTTACCTTCTCTTGTAACAGCCTCTCTTGTCGGGTCTTTTGCCGCTGTTGCCGCCGGAATCTTGAGATCTCCGGTCATCACAGCAAGCAGAACCCACCGGAGAGATCGCCGGAGACTGATCCTCGGAGGAAGAACCAGAAGTGAGTACGGAAAGTGTGTGCGTGAAAGATTTCAAGATGTTGAGGACCAGTTCTTGAGGATCCGAAACAGAGGAAGTGGTGTCTTGCCGGAGAAGAAGCTGAAGCTGAGTCGCCGAGTCGCGGCCATGAACGAGTTCTTCGATAACTCGTTTCCGTTTACTAGTTGAGCACATAGTACTATCTTTTTCCGGCGAACAAGAAACTGCAGGAACATTCATTGTAGATTATATTTCTCTGATGAACAGAATCAGAGAATTGTGTTTTTGTTGGCTTTCTTGATGGTTTGTTTGTTTGTTTTTTTTTTTTTTTTTTGAAATGGAGAGTGGATTTTTGGTTTTGGAGGTGGGTGGGATGAGATTTGGAGGATAAAAGAGAAGGGCTTTTTATTAATGTGAGAAGGGGTTTTTTGAGGGAAAGTGAAGAGTAATTGGGAGGAAGATGTGAGGAAGTAACCTTGGAATGATGTGGAAATTGGAAAAATATGCACTTTGCTTACATTATGTGCTGATGTCAACCCCATGATGCTAGCATGATGTCATTTTCAACCATTTTTATTGCATTATCATTTGGGTTCTAATTATGTAATTATTGTTTGAATATAACATTGACAAATTATTGATGAATAATTTTTTTTGAGTGAATATTGATGAATAAATTGAATACTTAGTTAACATCAATCCAATAGTGTTATCCAATGGTATTATGATGTTGATTGGAAGTATCAAAAAATAAAACACAACACAAACTCTAACTAATCAAATAGCATTACATGCTCATGAAGAATTATACATAAAATTAATTTTAGTAAACTAAATACTAACAAAATCATTTTATATTCTTTTCTTTACCACTTAAAACTGATGTCTATAAATTTACCCTAGAAAAGCTCGTATCGCTATGAGAAAATAAAATTGTTATTCTATTGTCACAGTACAACCCGAGTGATCTTTCTATATCAGCAACAATAAGCGTTCTCATAATAAAATTATGTAGCAATTTTGCATGACTATGCCTTGTAACAAGCAACAAATTCAACTTTTCATAGTAAGTGATTGCTTAGCAATCTTCCATGATACTCCTCCTCTATCTAATGAGGAAACATATCTGAATTTTAATTTAACCACTTGGGTGGCGCAGTGGGTTATTTAACTGTGTGAGTGGGATGAGGTCTCAGGATCGATTCTCACTCAACACATCCTTGGTGGTGGTGGTGTAAGAGACCACTTTGGTGCAGTCAGGTGCCAAAAGCCCTAGGTTAGGGTTAAGAGGCTTTGTCTCTTTCCTAAACACTATTGATTCCTTGTATATATACCAACGACTTCTAACTTATCCAACCTCCTAAATTTGAACATATAATTTTCAGTATTATGTAGATATTTAAAAACCCTTGTAGTTGTAACCAATGCCCCTTTCCTGGATTGCTATGGAAACTACCCACCATTCCCACAAGACAGGTGCAGACACGAGACTCCTTACTACTAGACCTATAGAACTTACGCCACACACAATCTACAACAATATCTAGTTCAAACCGAAAGAGAGAATAATCTGATAAATTTTTTGGTACCATTAATGAGAAACATGCTTGAGCCCGAAGATGAATTTCTTAAGTTCGCAAAACATTTTGTTAGTTTCCCCATAAGCTAACCCTTATGGTTATAGATGGTTTCCTCAATGTCACCATTAAGGAAAATCATCTTTACATCTATTTGATGCAACTCATCATCCAAATGTGCAACAATTTTCATATCAGTTCTAAGAGAATTTTTCGTAGAAAATGAAGAGAAAGTTTTTTTGTCATTCCCTTTGATTAAATCTATTTGCAGCAAGACGGGTCTTCTACCTCTCTATATTGCCTTGAAATTCCCTTTTGTTCTTAGATATTCACTTTCAATCACTAGTTTTAAACCGTTAGGCAATGGAATAAGACCCCAAATGTCATTTTTCTCCATAGATTTATTTCCTCATCCATGGAATTGATCCATTTATGAGAGATAAGACATTTTTTTGTCTCCTTAACCATGATATGATCATCACTCACTATGTCAATGTTATCCTCATGTTCATTCAGAATTACAAGATAATTGTCTAAAATTGCACATCTCTTTTCTCTAGTAGACATTCATAAATACAATAGTTTCATTTGAACTTGAGATCGTTGAATTTGATTTTCATTTAATCAAAACTATAGAAAGAAATGTATCTATAGGAGGAAAGTTGTGTTTTGCACTATAGAAACGCAACGTTTAAACGTTACTAATGTAGAAAATGAGTGGTTTACTGGTTACGATACAATCCATAGGCAAAAAAGCATCGTCTTGCTCCAAGCTTTGGCCAATGCTATTGCTATTGCCATTCAGGTGTGGGTGTAGAGCTGGAGCACCGCCACTTCCGTTACTGAGGATGCTCTCGTCCAACTCTAATCGAATCCACACATCAAACCCTAACCCTAGACTGTGCCCTACTGCTTCCAAGCCATCTAATTCTCATCATCTTCCTCTCTCGTCCACCTCCAACCAGAATCCAAGCCCTGTGGTTTCTTCACGCGCCATGCCGCTCTCCTACTCCAAGTGCTTCTCTGCCGCCGCCGCCGAACCCATCCCCATTTCGGCCGCACAATCCGATTCCGACGATGCACCAGCTCTCGTCGTCGTCTCCTTCTACAAGTTCGCCGATTTTCCCGACCATGCCGATTTGCGGAAACCCTTGAAGGAGCTTTGCCAGCAACTGGTACCTCTCTATCTTCAATTCATGTTTTTTCTTAATGTTCATGACTAATATTAGGACTACAAGTTCTTGTCTTTTTTGCATAAAAGGGGCAAATTTTATCTTATGGTTCTTGTAGCTGAAATGTTGACTGCTAGGTGATATATGTTTGTTGATTTAGTTGGTGGCAAAATTTTCAAATTAGTAGCTATGTTGGTTGATTACTAGTCATAGTTGCTGTTTTGTGTTTTTATTTTAGATTCAGCTCTGGGGTGTATGTTAGGAGTGTTGCTCGTCTCACCTTGCTGATCCGATCCCCTTCAGCGTGTTTGAGGGGCAAGTTTTAGGGTTCTTGTAGCTGAAATGTTGAATGCTAGATTATCTTAGGGTTCTTTTTGTTTTTGCAATTTAGTTGGTGACAAAATCTCAAACTAGTAGCTACATTGGCTGATTGGTGATTACTAGTTAATTAGTTATTGTTGCTGTTTTGTGTTTTCATTTTGGATTCAGCTTTGGGGTGTATCTTAGGAGTGTTGCTCATCTCACCTTACTGATCTGATCCCCTTCAGCGTGTTTCAGGTGGTATCATTCTTGCACCTGAAGGTGTCAATGGCAGCATATGTGGGACTCGGGAATCGGTGGAACGGGTTCTTGACTTCATTCAAAGTGATGTCCGGCTTGAGGGGATAAGACGAGTGGAATCCCCTGTGAGTCCCGAGGAAGAAGCTATCCATCATGGGCACACTAGCAGTTCTCCTCTTGGAGCGGGGGAAGACGCACCCTTCCGATGGGATCATGTGAGAGTCAAGTTGAAGAAAGAGGTATTCTCGTACCAATTCAAGACAACTGTTTATTTGTTTATTTTTTAGGGTTGAGCTCTTAAATGATCCCCTTACTATTCATTCATAACAAGTTTGATCCCTCGGCAGTTTTTAAAATTATCGATGATATCTTAACTAATCTATTTCTTCATCAATACTCAAAAACTCAAATTTTCTTCGTTTTAAGCCTTAAAAATTGATTCTTTTTCCCTAGGGGGTCATACTTGATATGGGTGTATAGTTGAAAGATCATTTTAAGTTTAACCCTTGTTTTTATTTGGATTTGAATAAACTTGAACTGTATAAAATACTTCATGCCATACTTACACAAGGTAGTACTTATTAATGTTTAAGCAGATTGTTACTCTTGGAATGCCGACTGTATCACCTATTGAAAAGGTTGGAAAGTACGTCAAACCAAAGGATTGGAATGCATTGATTAGTGATCCAGATGTTGTGAGTTACTCAAACTTCATTGCTTTTGTTTTATTTGCTGGCTAGCTTTTGTTTAGTTGGTTAACCGACATGAAAGCATAATTTATGTTTATCAGATCGATTGTGTTTTGCCTGTTGTTTGCTTGAACTGATCCGCTGATTAGATTAACCATTTAGGTGAACTTATAGTGAGAAGCTTTATCTATGTGTTGATTTAAAGTTTTTGATGAATAGTGGTCTGGGAAAACTTTGTTGAATCATGTATCAGTACATTGAGTATGGTCATGCATCCTGGTTCCATATTCAAGCCTCTCTAAATCAGAGGGCAAAAGTACACATTCAAGTTACTAAGGTGTCCAATTCTTATCCCATCTGGTGGGACAAGGTGAAGTATTTATCAGCCCATGATGTCCAAAATGGGAATCTCATGATTTAGTATCCTAAAATGAAATAGGTATAACAAATAGTGGATATGCTATAAAAAACCTAGGGTCATTCCCTTGTTAGATAGTGTCCTGCAAGTTGTAGGTGTGTTGCTTCAGATCATCATTCTCATCCATGCTTGCATAACCTGGGAATTTCATCTGCTGGGACTGGGAGTGATAATTGCACTCTATTTGCACATGGCCACATGCAGAGCAATCAAATCTTCTGATTTTGATTTTGAATCATTTTACATTTATCTCCAATTGGAGAATAATAGTAGAATCTGACCAAGTTATGTTAGTGAGAAAGCATATTTGCATTTGTGTGTATGCATTTGATTTTAAACTTGCTCATAATGTTTGCACATGCAGGTGGTGATTGATGTGCGCAATGACTATGAAATCAGAATAGGGAAGTTCAAAGGAGCAGTTGATCCGTGTACCACAGCATTCCGGGAGTTTCCGTCATGGGTGGAGGACCAATTACAACCAGCTGTACTTGATTCCCAGCATTCAAAAGGGGAGGCAAATGAGTCAACTGGGGACAGGAAAGAAGAGATTCAAGAAGAAAAGGTGCCATCACGGGTTGCCATGTATTGTACAGGTGGAATCCGATGTGAGAAAGCTTCAAGTTATCTTCTCAACAAAGGTTTCAAAGAGGTATTTTCATTCTGAATGTTATTACCGTTTGTGTTTGTGTGTGTGTGTGTAACTATCTTGAATAATGGATTGCGTAGTTGTGTGCAAAAAATATCTATTCCATAAATCTTTTCAAGAGGCCAACTAAAAAGCACCATTATTCTGAATCCCTATTGTATCTTAATTTATATCAGGTTTATCATTTGGAAGGTGGAATTTTGAAATATCTTGAAGAAGTTCCGAAAAGAGAGAGCCTTTGGGAGGGAGAATGCTTTGTGTTTGACAAGCGAGTCTCAGTTGAGCATGGGTTGGTCCCGGGAACTTTCAAGCTTTGCTATGGCTGCAAGAAACCAGTGAGCGATGCTGACATGGAAACTCCTGAGTGGGAGTACGGAGTTTCTTGTCCGTACTGTTACTCTTCGAAATCCAAGGAAGAAAAGGAGAGAGCAAGAGCTCGGCAAAGACAATTCGAGACATTTGGCATCATTGGTGGTCCGGACAAGGGACGTAGACCAAAGCGAAAAACCACCGATGATAAAGACAGGAGTGTAACTGAGATTTCAAAGTCAGTGTAACTATGAAGTATAATCAGATAGGCTACTTATATATGTGGGAGATGCAATTATGCATCTGCTGAGAGATGAGTTGTAGAATTTATTTGATTTTCTTCTGTTCTGTCTTACCTGAATGACTTAGCATTTGCTTGGATTAGACATTTTTGAAAGTTGGTTTGTTCCAAGTAAGCAAATTGCATGTTTGGATTACTTTAAACAATTTTCCTAATTAGTAAAACTCCCTCTATTTTGCGAAAATTAAAAGTTACTATGATATATTTACTCTTGTCTCTCATAATCACGTGTGAAAGGATGCTAACTTATTATAAAGATATTATCGTCAATTATCGCATAGCTAACTTCTTAAAAAGAAAAGTGGACGCATTAAAACAAAATCAAAACCCAACCATCTTGCCCGCTGTTTTGGGTATGATCCGGACACGTGAAAACAAGTTCAAGATACAGGAGGCCCGAACAACCATTCACGGCATATGAGGCTTGAATGACTGTTCACATCATCTAAACAGTCGTGCAAATGTGCAGAGAGTTCAAGGCACAAGAAGCTTGAATAGTCGTACCCGAACGATCACATCAATATCTAGAGAGTTTGAGAGTTCAAAATTACATGACGGGCCATGTGATGATCACATGGCTGATGTGAGTAATAGTTCAACCGTTATGCTACTAAAATAATTATTTAATATATTTTAAACTTTACGTCAGACCACTTAACAAAGAAACTGACAGAACGAGTGGGCTCAGGTAGTTGTAGGCTGAGGACCATTAATTTCATGGTAAAGCCCATTTGCGGCTCTCGTTTTCTAGTGAGTGCCCAATCATTATTTTATTCCCATTCCTATTGAAAACGAAGGAAGATTCTTCAAAATAAATTAGGGCTGTCTCTGTTACGTCTTCGTCTTGGCCTTACTTTGATTCGATCTCGAGAAGCTAGGATTTGAAATTGATTGGAAATGGCCGGTTTGTTCAACTTTCTCAGGCCTAGACTTCGTCCCCAACCGGTCGACTTCCAGGCCGCCGCCGCATGGGGTGTCGCCGCCGGCACCACTGCTCTCTGGCTCGTCCAGGTGACCTTCACAATCCATCTGTCTCAACGTTTGTCTGATTTTTCTTTCCATTTTCATTCAAATCTGTGTTTAATTGTTTGGAGATTCACAATTCTTATTGAGTTTTGGATTTTTGGTTTCCTTTTGATCTGTTGAGATTTGATCTTGGATTGTTTGCTTTTGAATTGTCATTATCAAATATTGAAAAAAGTTTACTTAATTTTTTATGCTAAGCGATATGAGTATTTGAAATAGCTAAACTATAGTTGATATTGCAATAATAGCTATATAGCTGTTGTTGTAGTGCATGTGATGTAAATAAATGTTATTGATTTATTGTTGGCCAAGTCTGAATTCGAATAGGATTGTTCATTGTAAGATGTCATTCCTCATAATTGAACTAATAAATTTCTTATGAGATCCCAATCCGATTGGTACATTTCATCAATGATGTTGCAGAAATTCGGGTGTGAAATTGAGTTGGCAAAGCAAGGCTTCTTAGGCGTAATGAATGAACCTCAAAGGGCTTCTTAGGTGGTATACAAAGTAATAAGGCTTATTCCATAGTTAGGTTGCATGGTTACGAGAGAGAGTAAATAAAACTTTTGATTGTGGAAGAGGCTCTTTAACCGTTAGTTATTGAACTTTTGGTGTTCCCATTCTTCTTTATCCTTAATTGTTGTGCTAATTGTTTTTATGCTGTTTTTCTCATATGCTTATGTTGTTTACTCCTATCATCTCAAGTTTCATTAGACTAACCATCCTTTTCTATTTTACAAATACTTTGCAGCCTTTTGATTGGATAAAGAAGACGTTCTTTGAGAAAACAGAGAGCGAAGGGAAGTGAATAGGGATGTAACCCTGGTAATCCATTTTGTTCACCGGGTTGCTGACAGGGAACAGTGGGCAGCTGATTTGAATAATGTAGTTTCATATCGACTTTTTTGTTTGCTCTATCTGAGTAACTCTTATCTGGGATTTTATGTTATGAATCCAGATTTTGTATTTTTTTAAGATTGCTCTCAGTTTTACTTGAGATTTTCCAATAACCTCTCTCCTTAGTCTTGATAGTTGTGTTGTGTACTGTCAAGGAATAATGTTGTTGGCTATAGTTTTAAGATTTGATTTATATCAAGTGTACAATCTGTATGGGCACTTGGTTGTGCAAATTGAATAATTTTAATGAACTGTTCATTACTTGTATTTTGTTGAAAATATGGACAATGGTAGGATCTAGGAAGAGTGGTTCTACTAGTATAAATAACAGGCCTTTTGGTTTGTATGTTAGATAGTTGATTTCAGGTTTCAGAGAGAAAAGCAGCTTGAGTTTGTGGAGGATAGATTAGGGAAAACTTGTTGAAATTGTGTTAAATATTGTGTCAATGTGCAATTTATATAGTATGTCATTAATTTTAGTTGGTCAGCAACAGCAATGAAGCTTGATGGGAAATTTCAGTTGTGACAATGTTGTAAGCCAGGGTGGACATTAGCAAAAGGCTATTGTACTAACTCCTAAAGTAGAATAGAAGGCACGATATTTTTCCGTCTTAATCATGAGGTATCGAGAGCAAGCGGACAACATGGACAAGAAAGCACTTCCCACCGAGTTATAACGTAGTTATATTCCTGGTACTTGAACTTGAGCTCATAAATTAAACAGGGAACAACCTCCAACCATTTGACGTTAAGCGTAGAATATAAGGCACGATTTTTCCTTGTCTTAATCATCAGGTATCAATAGCAAGCAGTCAACATGTATGAGAAAGCTCACAAGTTAAACAGGAACAACCTCTAGCCAGTTGACTTTAATTATACCCCATTGTGTTATCTTAAAGTCATGGAGATTATCCTATTCTTTGGTCTTTTGAATTTTGTTGATAAGGCTCCATGATATGGGGGCAGTTATCATGTTGGAGATAATGATCCCTTGTATTTCTCCATTATATTAGACTTTAGAAGATCAAATGAACTCAAGGGGTGGCTGTTTTGTTAGCCAAACACTTATCTATTTATTGGATCATAAAATTAGGCCAGTCAAAGTTGAGGCTGCAAGTACTCTTGAGCCAAAACCAAATGGCAACATCTTGTTCAGATTTAGAAAAACCTGCAGCTGACACTGAGAGTTCACCAAATCAAAATGATATGAAATGCACTACTGAAACTCTGTTTGAGGCTTTTTCCAAAGTTTCCAGTGAGGTTGACCAAGACATGTTGGATCAAGTGAATGCTTGTGACCCAATGCTAGCTGCTGTATCAGTGGAATCTGTTCTTCACAGATCCAATGATGCCCACAAGTGCAAATTAATAATGTGCAACATCATGTATCCAAACAATGGAGGGTTGAGGAGGAGAATTCTTATGGGAAAGATCAACCTAGAAAGGCTTCCTGGGATGCCTGTGGAAAAACTGGAAAGGGAGTGTTTCGATCACGGGCCTGACCACACTGATAAGTTCAAGTGTGGTCGGTGTGGACAGCGTAACTGCACTTACCACCGTCTTCAGTCGCGATGTGCTGATGAACCCGAAACAATATTCCTTACGTGTGTGAGCTGCAATAATCATTGGAAGTTTTGATATATTCATTACATGTTCTTGGCCTAGCTATATGCTACACTGCACTAATTATTGTCATTTTACATGGATATTTCATGAATATTGAATATTGATCTAGCGCCTCTAAAGCTGAAAATCCAAGCGCATAACGCAAAGAGGAAAGCAAAAATACTTGGAAAGGATATTCATTTTTGAAGACAGCAGAAACCAGATTCTAATTTCCTTACTAATTCACATCTCATTATTGTTGAAAGTGAATGTTCAAAACTAGAGTTTTGGTATGCAATTCCCTGTAAACTATACTTTACACAAATGAACAAATCACAAAGAGCTATTTTCCCTAATAAGAGTATTGTATACCCCAGTAAACACCTGTATATATAATATGAAAAATAAAATCTATCAGCAAAAGACAGACATACCAATCATCAGCAGTATACATAGACTCAGTCACTGAAGTCCATGCTTCCATGTTCATCTCCCAAACTCAGCAACTGTCTTAACTCCAGAAATGAGCCAACAGACATTTTTCATCCTCCACAAATCACACAGAAAACTCCATCTTATTCACTAGAATGCTTGTCACCATCGCATATTTGGTCGTAACTATTCAAATGCCTGTCAATGTATTCACCTCATGCATTTTTTTCCTCTGATATCAGGAGCTTGTACCCACAGCAGACAGTCCAGTCCCTCTTATCACGATACTGGGTGACGCATAGCCCATGAGACGATGCAGTGGGGAACTACTTCTTGGCTGCAGCACTTCAATTTCCGAGGATAATTTCTCCTTTTTGGATGTACCAAAGGAAGGTCCAGCTGATCCGTATGCTTCCACTGGATCCTTGTATTTATTTCGAAACTGTTTCCTAATAGACTCCTTTTTCTTCCCCATGGAGTCTAAAGAATTAGCGTAAGACATCTTTCTGTCATCCGTATTATCTTGAGTAGCACGCATTCGTGTGAGGGAAACCGGATCTCCTTCAGTGGAGCAGCTCTTACAAAAGGAGAGATCAGAATATGACATGGGATCAACATGTGGACAATTATTTCCACGACATGATGACGATATGCTCCTCCGATCTATGACACCACTGTAGTCATCAACTTCACTTGGTGGAGGATCTACAGCATTTGGTGAATATGGAATGATATGAGTTCTGTTTTGAACTGAAAACTTAAGTATGTTACTGCAAGCACCACATCTGAGCTTGTAATATCTCCTTTTGAAGAGGAGAAAATCTTCAGGAAGTTGCAGCAGCTTTGAGCAACGATAACAAGTTATAAAAGGTGCTCCACCTGCTTTTGGCCGGAAATGTCGCTTGACCACAGGATGTTTCTCCCTCAAGTATTTTCTCATCACACGATCTTTAAATCTTTGATCATCAGACTTTGTTTCATGGCCCCTTACGGAAAACTCAGGTTCCATATACCGTTGGGGACTTGATGTAGAAGAGCTGTACGAATTGTAACAATTATGACCAGGGCGGACACCGCATAGCCCCTGGTTATGGCAAAGGGCTGGAGGCAATGGTGCTGAGAACTGCCAGTCTTGGGGACGGCAATGCAAACAATGGCGATCAATGTGGTGTCTGCTGTTTGGTGCCTCTCCTGAGAAAGACATTCGTGAGTATTTGGGTTGTTGAGCTGAATTGCTTCCTAGCCTGCTTCTTCCAGGGTACATTGGATACATCGGTTCACGCCAAGTTTCCTCCACAGGAACTGTGTGATTATAGATGGTTGGGATATTCTTTTCCTTCCGAGTGACTCCAACTGAGACCCTTCCATTTGCATTTTCTTCCAAATTGCACGACTGATCAAGTTGGTCCTGCAGTTCATGAATCATTCTCAACAGCCTCATTTTTTCCTGCTCATGGTATTCAAGCTTGGTGGATGAATAAAAGTTCGAATCACTTATGTAGTCTTCACGCACTTGACTTGAAAAGCTGCTACTCCCATAACCAGCTTGGAAGCTCCTTCGATATAGAGGTACCTTGGGAGGAAATTCATTCTTCTCTACCCTTGTTGAGTTTCTAGGTGGACGAGGATATCTCGTGGGTTCCCCCAATTCATCACAATCCCATTCCTTCTCTTTTGTGGTATAAAGCTTCTTATTACCTGAGGGTGCTGGCAACCATTGACTTGGTTGATGTTGCATTTCAGGATCGATATTTCTCATGGAATCTACCAGGAACCGGTCTCTTCTGAGCTTTTCTCCAGAAACAGCAAAGTCATCAGCCTTATCAGTAATTTCCAGTGAGTGTATATATCTGTCAGAAAACTGATCTTCAATCCCGTCATATGAAGAAACACTGCCATCATAAGCATGACATCCTTTGGTTGTTGGAGATTTCGACATATCTGTTAGTATACCACTGAGCTCAGAACTGGGGCTGGCGTAATCTGTAGTTGCATATGTGTCTCTGGATCTCATACTGTCAAAGCCTTGCTGAACAGTTTTATGAGACTGTTCAGAAGGAGAGGAAACAGCAGCCAAAGTGGTTCTTTCCCTAAACGGCCCATCAACAGCAACAGCGGAACTAACTCCCCCTTTAGCCAATACATTATCTATATTTGAGATTCCAAAAGCGGAACCACGAGCATTTCTGGCCTCTTCTGATTTTGTTCCAGCAAATAGGGGTGGGCTCTCGTCAATTGCTTGTGCATCAGAATTTGGTCCTGCAGATGGTAATGGCTCTTCAGTCTCATCATCAACAAGCTCAGTTGATGAATAAACTTCACCGGCAACTCCTGGTTTCTTCATATCACAGTCTCCACACGCAAAATGACTGCTTCCACTGTTTTGGCTTTCATCAGATAAGTCATTAGCTCCACGCTCCTCTACCTTGGAACCTCCATACCCATTCTGATCTTGAGGATTGTTGCGGTCTGCAAAACACCCCGATATAGCCATTGCTTCATGATCCAAGCTGCTTGGTGGTTCCTTATCTTCTGAAATATGATCCGATTCATTCATCAGAGCAACATCTGTCACAGGATCCTTTTTCCGGTTTTTCGCTGCATGCACAAATACGACAGGAATCATAAATATCATAGAATCAGAAAGATAAACAGTTAGTAAGCACTCTCTCTGTCCCAATGGGTGCCTTGTTCCTCTAAAAATATATTGTCCCCAAAATAAGTGACCTCTTTCCTAATTATCTATAAGAATCATATAATAAGTTAGTCCCTCGAGTTCATTACAACAAATACACATGGAGTACACGGCGAAACATACAACACTAACATTTCATTGATTATTTTCCAAAAAAACGAACACAGAACACTCGTTTTGGGACGCAAGGAGGATTATATATGTATGCATACACGAACAACAAAACACGAGCGAAACTTGTATATATAACAATGAATCAAAGATCACAAAAGAGGGATGATCAATTAACAAACAGAAAAAGATCCATAATAATGCAAATAAAGGAAAGTGAGGGCATAATTTTGGAAAATCCAATCAATCAATTTAAAGAGTAGTAACCAAATATGAGAGAAATTGAAACTAGTCATCTTGTGAATAGTGAAAGCAAAAGAAAGAAAGAAAGAAAGAAAGAAAGAAAGAAGAGGTACCTTGAAGAAGAGCATCACATCCACCACATCTGTAAACAGGAACATTGGGGACTTCAGGAAGAAGCAAGCGACACTTAGGGCATCTAACTAATCGAAATTGAGGAGTTGGTGCTGTGGACTTCATCTCCAACAACATATAAATATATATTTCTCTGTGTTTTCTGGAAACTAACTACTACCTAAGAGCTTCATTCTGGTTTCACTCTCTGTAAACACAAACCAATCAAATATAGAGGTAATTTTGGTAAAGAAGAAAAAAATGAATGTAGCTGAAACAAAAAAATAGAAAGAAAGAAGAAGAAGAGAGAAAATGGGGATGATGATGATATTGATAACACAGGTGGGTAGGTATGCAATTCAATTGTATGAATATAATAAACCAGAAAATGACTCGCCTAGCTTTTCGTTTCTTACTTTTTTTGAATTTATAAAAAATTGGAATTCTAATTCCAGGAAGAGAAGAGATGGTTGCAGTTGCAGATGATTGATGAAATTTCAGTACAAATGTGGAGGAGAAGGAGAAGAAAATTCAAAGATTATTTGCGTTGGCGTAAAGTTGAGGAGGACTCAAGACTTTGGGCTGTGCCGGTCTTTGTTGGCTAGGAGTTGACTCCAGAAAAAGCATTCAGGTCGTTACAATAGGCAGTAGCATAATAAATTGGGGGCGGTGGTGGCTAATCTGATCATCACTTCCCTGCCAGTGTCTCTCAACTATCAGATTCAATCCAGCTGCAATGTCTTAAATTTGAATCAAAATCAGAAAAAACAAAACAGAGAGAAAGGAGTTGTTGAAGAAGAGGAATTAAAACAAATTCATTGACAATTTCAGTAATTTCAATTTAAAATTATTATTGACAATTTAAGTCTTGTTTGTCCTCTTTTGGGTCAACCTTTCTCCTCTGCCTTGCCGTGTGTACCACTTTTGGTACTGCTACTGGTACTAGTCCAAGTCTACAGGAGGAAATTTTCTTAAATTATTATGGCTACAACATATATATATATATACACACACATTCGAGCCACGTAACAGGAGAAGTTCTCTCTTTTAATTCAAAACCTTAACCTTGTTTGTACTGTCAGCAATAAAGTTCAAACTCGAGACCTTAAAGAGAATACAAGACGACTAACTTAGCAAGTTTTGATAATTCTCTTATTTCTTTGTATTTCTACGTTTCATTTTAAAATATAGTTACATTAAATAAATGTTAGTACATTATTGGCCACATCTTGTCCCATCCCAACTCCAACCTAACAATTGAATTGTGTCTTTAATAGTGAATGAGCTAGCCAAGCTGAAATGGAACCAGCATAAATCACCCTATAAACTATACAGTAGTATCATTGATTAACCCAACAATACATCAATTTAATAAGTAAATGAACCAACAATATTATCAGTAGCAGTATAGCATTCTGATCCATTCCATTAATGGTGATAGTTGCTGCTGCTAATTATTAATTGGTAAGGACCTACCTATCTACCCCTAAAAATTACAACTGTCATGTCAATCTTCTACACTATATGGTCCAACTCATGAATTTATGAATATCAATGTGGTGTTGTGTGGTCTCTATGACCAACCCAAAAACTATTGAAACACAAAACATGATGAGTAGTGTTGATTAGATTGGCTATATATATTCTTACCAACTAATTACTTAATTTACTTTTTAAGGAGAGACAAGAGAAGAAATGAAAATAAATGGTCCTAAGTTTTGGAGAGAGCCAAAAAATGTGCAATTGAAGTCAAGATGGTGTTAGGGCTTGTTTGGGTTGTGAAAGGAATAAAAAGGAATGGAGTAGTTGGTATTTGGTGAGGGTGGCACTCACAAACACAACCACAACCACAAAAGCAGCTAGTAGTATGTGTATATTATAGTTTTCATTTCCTGTTTGACTTTTAATTCCAATTTTGGACCCACCTTTTTAGTATTTGATTTCCATTTCTAGAAGAGATTGGCATGATTGCCATTGCTGACGCACTGCTTTCCATGTCATGACGTCATTTTTCTTTAATTAAATATTAGTACAGAACAACAAGGCTTCTTCAACCATAAACAACCTGCAACTTTCAAATTAACTGGTGTAAACTATTATGGGCACCATTTAGGCATGTAGGTAAGGGTGTGCAAGAGGCACAAATGAACAGTGCCCTTAATTTGATGATGGCCCAATTTTTTAGTGAGACAAATTTTAGAAAATTGTGTACATACCCGATATCAGTTCTCTCTACGTAAGTCTTTCTTATTTTCAAGATGTTCTCCACGGGATCTAATTTTTCGTTTTAACACATTACCCTCAAAATGATTGTAACGACGCTGGTACCATTAATGTCTCCCAAAAATCAAATTTTTGCCTAACTAGCTGTGCATGATAGCATATCCACAAGGTGCTTCCTGGAAGATACATTCCAGTTGCTGCAGTGCATATATATACTCATTGTGCAACTCTTTCTTGGAAGATTCATTGCTCTTGACCAGGTCAATCTGGTAACAGGGTACTTGCATGGTGTACATAATGTGTACACTTCAGTAGCGGAGTTAAGACGTAGAATCATGGTGGGCATATTAAAACTAAACCAAACATATGAACTATAATCTCAATTTTATTAGGGAAATCATATATTATCATTGAACCTAAATTTTTACAATGAAAGTTGCGAATCTGTCTAATATTTAATGAAGTTTTGGGAGATGACATAGACAGCTGCCACTACAGCCCACCTCTAACTCTAACTCTGGCAATGGGCCTCTCATGTTCAAGTGCAAAATGATCTCCAAAACTAGTACCCTCTACTATTCTTGTAGCGCACAGGAAGACACAAAAACAAGGACTTATTGGATGCACAAATAATGTGAAATCAAACCAAACTCAAGGTCATCACAAAAAAGAAAACCTGTTATCTCCAAAATCACAACTTCACATTGCCTCAAATGAATTGCTTTGCATTTGCCAATTGTTAAGCTTCACATTGAACTGCAAATGGTGTTTTAGCATACCCTAACAATTGTTCATGCCATTGCCACCACAAAAAGCAGCTTCTAATTCCCTGACCTCATAATCACAATCTTCCTCACCTATTTTGTCTTCTGACCCGTCTCTGTCTCGTACTCTTTTCAATCGAATCTGTATATCCATCTCTAGATCAATGTTCACTCTCGAGTCTGTATTAGGATAAACTAAGTTTATATTTATTTAGTTTATAGGAAACCAAAATTTCATTGCATATGAAATATTAGTATAAATAACAACCTAAATAACACTAGCACTAAACAACATT
Organism: Pelargonium nanum; assembly: GCA_036897485.1. Lineage (NCBI taxonomy): Eukaryota > Viridiplantae > Streptophyta > Magnoliopsida > Geraniales > Geraniaceae > Pelargonium > Pelargonium nanum. The sequence goes on along the minus strand of JAYMTF010000673.1, from coordinate 7,264 downwards.
GAAATTTGCATCACTTAAAAGAGTTGATTCAACCGCTTGAAATTTACTTCCGGTGAAAGGTGGTTTTAATTTAAACGCATTTTGTGACATGAACTGAAGTTTACATCATTTTTTTTTATATAATCTTGGTACGAGACCATCCATTGCACATCAAAACTTGACCTTTTGTTAGCATATATACAATCTGGAAACACAACTATGAGCTAACTTTTTTTATCAGCAAAAGTACCCATGTATTGATAAAGATCCCGAGGTGGGAACTAGGTACATACACCCAAAAAGAGAAAGCAACAAAATACATGACTAAAATCGAACGTTACATGCACCCGGGATCGCTGCCTTATTTTATCTTGTCATTTTGTAGAATTGGTACCAACATGACCAAAACCTTCCCCACTCTATTCTCATTAGAGATTAATGAATTCCCAGCAGATACAAATTACTATTATATATCATTAAATCATTATTATAAAAAAATGAGAATAAAAATATAATAGTGTTGCTGGGCTGCATTGCATCAATTTGATTCAAATAAGAGAAATGTCAAACCTACAGTTGCAATGTTGCATTATAAAAGAGTGAAAAACAAAGAAGCTTACGAAAGTTATGCAATGCTAGCATAAGGAGACAAATCTCTATTTTCGAAGATGTATGTCTTTTTTGTACTGCAATATATTCGAGTTTGAGTCTTGAGGATGACCACAAATATGTTGACGTCTAATTAATATAACATTTTTTTATATTGGTGTATTATATACCACATATATATTGAGCCGGTATTATATAAGACATATATGGAATACATAATATAAAAACAGATTTTAATGTGAAAACGTAAGACCAATTTATGTCATGTGAATTAATTAGATCGTAATGATGGCCAATTACTAAGTAATTAAACAACATACATGATGACATTTTTGTGGGTCTTATAGATCGTAATGATCGCACGATGACACCTCATCAACTCTTGAACATGGATAAAATACTCCTCATTGGAAAGAGGAATTAATTCATAAATTCACTGAATTACCACTCACACTCTATTTTCTCTCCTTGAATTTTCTATTGATCTTGTGTGTTTTGGATTCCCCTACTTGAGAATCTTACTATAGTATGTAAGGTGATTTCCTGAAAAGACAAATATATGAGATGTTTTTCAACTTAACAATGTGTTCTTATCGTGCATGCCTCATGGACTCAGCCCAAGACCCAAAACTCCTCGCGATAAAGTCTCTAATGTGCTTAAATATTTGACCCCAAATCAAAAAAAGGCGTGACATATTATTAAGATTGCACTCATAATACTTCCGTTGTTACAAAATGAAAAGAGTATCTTATTTACTTAGATCTTTTGCTGGTGATTCATGAATAACTTTTAACTTATCGACGAAGAAACTATTAATCACTTGTCTCGAAATAATAATAGAAGTACCATGAGCATTGGGTCCTACGACAATGCCAAGAATATTTGTTTTCTTTTTAAATAACCCAAACACCAAGAAATGGGCAAACATATATCACTACCTATAGCTACAAAACAAAACAAACGGACAAGTAGCTTAGTAACCAGTACTGAACCAAATAAGAACACGAAAGACATAAAAAAAAAAAAAGAACCATTCCAATTTCAGCTCCAAATCCTTAAACCATTGCAATTAACATGGGAGACGCCGGAACCGAAGCAGGATCAACACCAACACCAACACCAAGTCCACTGCACTTTGTGCTAATACATGGAATCGGAGGAGGCAGCTGGTGCTGGTACAAAGTCCGGTGTCTCTTGGAAAACTCCGGCCACAAGGTCTCGTGCCTCGACCTCAAGAGCGCCGGCATCGACACCTCCGACCCCAACTCTGTTCTCTCTTTCGACGACTACAATAAGCCACTCATCGACTTCATGTCCACCTTGCCGCCTGATCATAACCACAAGGTACATATATAAACAACAATCAACAGGACAAATGGATTAAGACGCTTGTTTCTATTGAGGTCTCGGGTTCAACTATGCTAATATTGATTTGCATAACATACATATGTTATACGTAATAGGTTATATTGGTCGGGCATAGCGCTGGAGGGCTAAGCGTGACGCAGGCTAGTCGGAGGTTCGGCCATAAAATCCATGTTGCTGTCTATGTTGCAGCCACTATGCTGAAATTTGGCTTCGTCACCGATCAAGATCTCAAAGATGTAAGTGGCTACACATTTCTAGTTTATCAATTAAGGTTTGTTCTCTATCCGGCCGGTGGTGGATAGAGAAAAACGGTGTTTTTGTACGTACAGGCTAGCTAGAGTAGCTAAGTTGCAATTTCCATGATTTTTGGATGGACAAAAAGCTTCCACATTCACAAGCAAAGTGTGGGTATATTTATTATATTCACTCTGTCTCGAAATTGAACGTCTTATTTTACTTCATTTTTGTCTTAAAAATGTGTATATTTTTTCTATTATAGGAAATTAGTTATGCAGGTAAGACCAACTATTATCATTATAATGTATAAATGAGTTGATCTCTCTTAACATATAATCATGAAGATACAAGAATAATATACAACACCAATTTTTTTTTTTGTTTTTGAGACGGATAATTATAATATATATGGTACATCCTATGCATACTACGTATATGTGTTAGAGTAGTCTTTTACAGCTTGTTTGGCTGCTCTACTTCAACGTCTATAGACATTTTACTAGGGACTAAAATTATCTTCTACATATCTATTCACTCCCTAGACATTTTCTTAACACATAGGAGGAGCTATCAATCTTCTCCAATTCCAATAGACATTTGTGAGAGGAGAGACATCGTATTTTAGTATTCACTAATCCTTGTTTGTTCCAATTTTGTGTCGGTTGCAGCATTGAGTTGACTTAAGTAGCATATGAGTCAACCTTTAAAGTAAATATCATTAAATGGGTATAAGTAATAGTATTAGTTAATAATATTATGTGTAGGTAGATCGTTTGTTAAATTGGTTTATCCGTGCAAGAATCAATCTCTATATTGCCATACCGATCTGTGTATACCGACCGTTAAAAGTAAATTGATGAGATTAATCCAGGTCAACCCATACACATAAAATATTAAGTCAACTTAATGAATATATTTATTCAGAGATCGTATCTATGGCACTAATTAGTAACACTACAAGAAATTTCAATTTCCGCGACAGCCAATCCAGTCGCCCACACTCCTATCCTGTCGCGGAAAGTCAATAATGGTTGTAACCAAATGTCTTATCACGGAAAGTCTCATGTGCACGACTGGAGCTGGTTTGTCACGGAAAGTATAGCTTTTCGCGACAGAAAAGCTGTCACCAAAAGCATTAAAACCCAAATTTTCACTATTATTAGGCTTTTATCCATGTCAGTCCAATTGTCATTGTTTGTAAGCCCAACTCATGACAACAAGCTTATTTTTGGCTGTCGCCAAAAGTAAGAATTTTTGTAGTGTAATTACCATACTATCAATGAATATGTCTGTGTGATAAGCAAACCAACAAAATGTGAATAAATGGCTTTTGTGGTTAGTGAAAGTGGGAGGAGAAGAGGGGTAGGCCACAATCATGTGCAAAAAAGTCATAGCATGATGACACAGACACGTACGTACACACACGCCTCCACCTCCAATTATTGACACCCTTCATTATTGCTGCATTATTGCATATTTTTCCACTATATATACGCAACATATACATATACATTTACTTGCTAGTAATATACAACGTACGTACGGACAGGGAGTACCAGATTTATCCGAATTCGGTGACGTCTACGATTTCGATTTCGGACAAGGAGCTGACAAACCTCCAACAAGTGCACTAGTCAAGAAACAGTTCCAGCGCCAAATCATTTATCATATGAGCCCTCAAGAGGTATATACATATATATACACACTATTTTATGTAGTATATATATATCAATTGAACTGATTAGTGTCGCAACTAGCTAGATAGAGACCCATAAATATACAACCATATATATATATATGTGTATGTATGCTAAAATATATTTTTATCAGCATGCGTAACAACCGAAACTCGAACTGAGACATCAAGAGATATGTATGGTGTATATGTAAATGAAGCAACACATGCAGCTGGCTTCTGTGTCTCTATAGTGTCTGCCATATATGCTATCTAAAGGGAAAAAAACATATACATTTGTTTGCTTTTTTGCAGCATGGAAGGACATCAGATAGCGAGGTTTCATTCATAATATATTATATATTCTCATCCTTTGTGTGTGTGCCGGACAATATTTTCGCATGGGCCATGGCAATTTCTGTCCTTTCCGGATACTATTATTATTATACAATCAATATCATGATATTCATTAGGGCAATCATTTTCGTATTTCTTATATACATTTAGTGCTTGTTTAGTAGCGCTCTTGTCTTCTTAAGGGAGGTTCTACATAAACAAAACCTGAAGATGGATTGAGTAAGTTGTTTGGTACAAACCATAAAATTGAGACTTAAAGCTTCTTTAAGTAGCTGATTTCTGCATGAGCTTAGTGCCTTCTATGAGTTTTTTGAGCTCATTTTGAGGCGAGATAATCTGAATATGAAAAATATTTTAGTAAAATGCTGATTGGGTCAACTTGATTTGTCGATAATGGTGACAACTATTTACCCGTATAGGAACAATAATGAATTGTATTTTTTGAATGGATGTTTGCATGTGATGATGATGATGATCAGGATTCAACCTTGGCTTCCATGCTAGTGAGGCCGGGACCAATCCAGGCATTGGTGAGTGCCCGATTTACAGATGAAGAAGGTGATGAAGAAGAGGTAGCGCGAGTGTACATCAAAACAAAGCAAGACAGAGTGGTGAAAGCAGAGCAACAGGAGGCGATGATAAAGAGATGGCCACCATCAAATGTTTATGAAGTGGACAGTGACCACAGTCCTTTCTTCTCGTCTCCTTTCTTGCTTTCTGGTTTGCTTCTTAAAGCTGCTGCCTCAGCTTGCCCTACGTACTAGCTTATCACTTATTCTTCTTTCTCAGGAGCACCATCATATTCGCAAACAAGTGCACGCCAGAATTTGTTCACGAACCTGTATAAATTTTGTTGATCACATTTTTTTAAATGTTTAGTACGAGTATTAAAAATGATATTGACAATTATTGAAACATGATCGTGAAAAAGATTTATTTATTTATTTAAGCAATTGTATGTTTGGGTATTTATGCTGCATTTGGATTAAAGTTGCAAAGGGAATTAGTTGTTTACGCACTGATGATCAGTCTTACATGTACATGCATCAAAAATTGAACTTGAGTAAAAATAATATGTCTAGCAGCTATTCTATTGACGGTAATTTTGTTTAAAATAGTACAATAATATGTTGAAACATCAAACAATAGATTTGATCGTATTTCTTATCCGCTGTTTTATCTACTATAACATCGAATGTTTGATGAACAACTGGTTATCTACTACAACAGAGCACAGAACCTAAGAAGCTGTTAAGAGCACACTTCAAGCTTGTACCATGTAATTCAACATAAATGCATGCCCGTTTAAAAGGTTTCATCGGAGCCACAAACTATAAATAGCAAGTGACTTGTTTATAATTGGTAATCAAGAGTACATATAAATGGAAGATACAAGTGTGGGGCTTTCTTTTCTTTTGTCTCTGTTGTGGGTGCATTCAGCATTTCTTGATTCAAAGGTACGTTAATGAAATTGCATCTTCTTGGTTCCCTTATGTTCATGTTGATTCTTTTGATTATATATTGGATAATTTCAGTTCCTCGTACACATTAATTTAGATTCTGATCATGTGCCTACAGATAGATAATCTGATCTTGATGAATTCAAGAAGTGCTGTTGCATCCACCGTTTAATTTAAGGTTCTGCAACTTACAATTTCATATTTGGCAACATGGTTTTGTCTCAGTTTTCTCATCTGAATCTTCCTCCTCCGGTTCCACTTGATGTCTCTGACTATCTTGATCATCATTTGACTCCATCTTCTCCCAAGATCATAGGACTTGAAGATTTTGAAGTTCTCAAGGTTGTTGGACAAGGCGCATTTGCAAAAGTGTACCAGGTCAGGAAGAGAGGCACCTCAGAAATATATGCAATGAAGGTCATTCGTAAGGACAAGATCATGGAGAAGAATCATGTTGGATACATGAAAGCTGAGAGAGACATATTAACCAAAGTAGATCACCCGTTTATCGTGCAGCTTCACTATTCGTTCCAAGTAATCGCCTAATTGTGTAAAGTTTTGCGTCTTTGTTGTAGTTATGTGAGGCAATAATGTTAAGATATGTTGGCAATATTGCAGACCAAATACAGATTGTACCTTGTGCTTGATTTTGTCAATGGGGGTCACCTATTTTACCAGCTCTATCGCCAAGGCCTGTTCAGAGAGGACTTGGCGCGTTTCTACACTGCTGAGATTGTTTCTGCTGTCTCTCATCTCCATGCTAATGGAATAATGCACCGGGATCTCAAACCCGAAAACATCCTTCTCGTTGCAGATGGACATGTAAGACCATCCAATCTCTTTCTCTCTAAACACTACCGCGTATTGATTACAAGTCATACATGTAAATCTGCATAAAAAACCTGTTTTGACACCAGGTAAAGCTGACTGACTTTGGTCTGGCCAAGCAATTTGATGGCACTACAAGATCAAATTCTATGTGTGGGACATTGGAGTATATGGCACCTGAGATTGTTCTTGGGAAAGGACATGACAAGGCTGCAGATTGGTGGAGTGTGGGAATTTTGTTATATGAGATGCTTACTGGGAAGGTTTGCATATAGAAAATCTTCTGAGACGTCAATGGTTATGCATTATATATAAAACAGACAAAGATTTTGCGAGTCTCATATAATGTTCTTGTGACTTCTGATACTTTTTTTTGTAGTTTGGGAACATAGTTCACCTATATATATATTACTTTTTCTTTACTACCATCTTTGCAATTGCAGCCACCATTTACCGGCGGAAACAGGCAAAAGATTCAGCAGAAGATAGTAAAGGATAGGATCAAGCTGCCAGCATTCTTGTCAAGTGAAGCACATTCATTACTAAAAGGGGTAAATCTCTATTTCTGTTCTTTTGTGTGCGCGCGTTTTAGTTCATCAATACTGTTGGGATTTTTCCCACCCGACCCGACTCAACCGTCTCAAAATATCACACGTGTATCACACAACCAAACCAAAGATAAACGCAGCGGAAAGATAAATACAAGATGAACATAATAATTTAACGTGGTTCGGCAAATCGCCTACGTCC
>JAYMTF010000672.1:0-31865 GCA_036897485.1 Pelargonium nanum | reverse complement strand
TTGCCTAATTGGGTTGGCTTGCAGGTTCACGTTTTGCCTCAGCAGATGCTGGGAAGATCAACTTTTGGACTGTCCATGTGGTTGCTCAAGTGGTTCCCTCTCCCCCTCGTGGACCAGTTTTTACTGCTCGTCTCGCGTTTCGTGCTCGGTGACACCTCCCGGTTCGGTCTCCACCGCCCCAAGATCGGCCCGCTCCAGCTCAAGAACACCTCCGGGAAGACGCCGGTTCTAGATGTTGGCACTCTAGCCAATATCCGAACGGGCAAAATTAAGGTATCAATATATTTAATGCACAAAATGAAATTAAAGGAGCGTTCAGAATCTCATCTATTATTTATTGGCTGAAATTCTTGTCTCATACTCTCATGTTGTTGCATAGGTTTTTAAGGGAATTAAAAGAATAGCATACCATGCTGCTGAATTTGTTGATGGGAGGGTGGAGAATTTTGATGCCATCATTCTTGCCACCGGATACAAAAGTAATGTACCATCTTGGTTAAAGGTACTTATTAATATACATAGGTCGTTTAATGAATACAATTTGTGTAATCTTTCTCGTGCACTGAGTAGTGTTTTTTTTTTTTTTTTGTAAAAACAGGAGAACGATATGTTTAATGACAAAGACGGAATGCCTCGAAAACCGTTTCCGAACGGATGGAAAGGGAAATGTGGGCTGTACGCGGTGGGATTTACAAAAAGAGGATTGCTTGGTGCTGCAATGGATGCGAGCAGAATCGCCGACGACATTGAAAATTGCTGGAACGAAGATGCAAAAACGCATTTCATGACCTTTGCTCTTCATAAATAATTTATTCAGATGATGACGATGAAGATGAAGAAGAAGTTAATAACGCTCTTGTCAGACGCTAAAAGCTTCGATGCTACTTGGGCCGGTTGCACCAAGGATTCAATTTTTTCCATTTTAACAATAGAGTACAACAAAAATTGAAAAAGAGGGTGGGTTCTAGAATTTTTTTAATGTGATTCCTGAGCTTTGGATTAGCCAAAACCTTAGGATTATGGGTTTTTAGAGTAGAATGTTGTGGAGGTGGTAGTTTTGGGAGGTCAAGTCTCATGTTCATATCTTTGTACATAGCCAATTCTTCTCTAGTTAGATCAATTTTTTTAATTTACATGTGAATTGAATTTTGCTGATAACTTTTCTCTTAAATGATCAAGTTTAATATTTTTTGAACATGAATCATGATTTTTTGTTAAACATATTGTATTTTATGCTGAATCAAATCAAATCAAATAAAAAAATATCAGTGAAAAAGGGTTCATGATTTCATGTGCCATTTCTCCAAAGTTGAATCATAAAAATGGTCCAAAAGAACATTCAGCTAGCAAGGGACCATCATAACATATCATCTCTCTCATGGGAAACAAAAGGCAAAAATATATAAGATCAACTCAAATTCTTTTTAAAAAGGTAGGGATGATGAAAAAAACACCTTCCACTCTTCTAGTGTATATGTTTGTAAGGTCCCATGGAGATAATAAAAAAGTGGCCCTCAGGTTCTTCTTCATCTTCAGTATCTTTCCCACCAGATTACCTCTTTTTTTTCATATAGAAATGATCACAATAGAAATTTAACCATTTTTTAGAAAAAAATAATTTATTACTTCAAATCAGACGATAATAACGACGATCTAAAATTAGGGGCTTGACGTCCAACACCCAAACAAGTCTGACAAATTAAGAGATTGTACATCTAACTAACTCGTGGGTCACTCGGTTCGCAAACTAACTCACAATAAAAAAAATGACACTACCAAACTGAGCTACAATGACTAAAACATTATGAAAAATCAAATCGAAGACACTGAGATCTTTCCCATCAGCTTGAATAATCAAGTTGAAGGCACTGAAATCTTCTCCTAACCTTAATTGAGCATGGATAACTGACAACGATTACACTTATAGTTTAAGGCGACCACGTGGAGGGCTCTGCCAACCGACACTCGTTAAAGAGTTTTTGTCTTAAAGTTAATAGATGAAACTCATTCAAAATACATTCGAATTGGATATGAAAGAGTACACAAATTCATTGTGACGAATATGAGTGTTAATTCTCAACGCGTCAAACTCTCGTAGATTTGACTTATATATATTTTTCTCTCTCTTTGTATTTAATTAGCTAGTTGCTATGTATATATATGTTTAATTATTAATTATGTTTCCCTAGCTATCGCTAATTGAGTATGTCCATCCATTTTCCATCCATCCATCCTCATCACCGATTCGGACCACCATTAATTTCAAAGACTTTTTATGATTTGTGAGCAATATATATCTTCCCATCCTATGCACAACTTGTCAAACTTACATTCAATCTTTGATGGTCTCACCAATTTATTTTCACTTTTCCTTTCTATTCCAAAACAAATTTGCAGTCATATTCATTCCCAAACTACACATGTAATAATTCAAATATTGGGTTGTTAATGGATCAAGTCAAGTAAGCACAGCTTGATTTCTCTTAATTACTAAGTAAACAAGACGCGATATATATGAAAAAGAAAAAAACGCTATTGAAATCTTACCAAAACTAATTTGCATGAGTCAGATGGAGAATAAACAGTTAACGAAAAAAGATTATACTTTTAACATAAATGTGAAAGTTACATAGTTTGGTGAATGAAAACGAAAGATACATGAACATACATATATATACAAATAGGTTGAAGATCCAAATCAAAATCATGCATAAGGTGAAAATTAAAGGGTAACAAAAATACTAATAATATATGTGGTAGGGATTTTTTGTCGTCGATAATAAGATAATAAATTCATTAAATAAAGACAAAGCAAACATTGGTAAAATGATCGCATATCTACTTCAGATTTTATCTTTGCCTATTTTTGGAGGAAAATAAAAAACATGCAACTACTTTTTTATTTACATACAAAATTTTGCCATTAAGATGACTGTCAAACAATACATGAATAATGTCTTTAATAATTGTTTTGTCGTATGTTCTACTAATACAAATCTTCAGATTACGAAATTAACAAACAATGCGTGAATGATATCTTTTGATAGTTGCACTGCCGTCTGTTCTACAAGTACTATTGTTCAGGTTACGAAGTTGAGCGAACATGTATAGAGACATACGTATATGAAATAATGGGACAAGATCGAGAAGTGTAAATTGGTGGTTAGCTAGGGTTTGAAAGAAATGCAGTTGGTGGGTTTTATTCCGACCGAATGGAAATGATGAGCAATAACACAAATCGAATCTTGGAGGCTAGCCTAGCTGATTGATGATCACAACAATAAGGACATGTACTGTTTTTTGTAGTAAATTGGGAGGTCTAGAGAGAGAGTAGAGACTATCAACATCAACATCACCATCTCATAATTTTTGTGAATAATTATATTTATATATATATATGTAGAGAGAGAGAGAGAGAGAGAGGAATTTGAAATTGTGTACATATATGAGTTGAAATCACAATCAAGAGAAGAGGACCAGCAATGCAAATGCAATGGCATACCAGACTCACTAATAATTGCAGCTTTGGCCCATTATCTCTCTTTAATACCATTCCATCATCATCATGCTTCTATTCCCTACCTTCTGCTCTGCCCACTATTTCGGTATTTCCTTCTTTTTCTCATCTATTAATTCACACAATTACTACTATAACATTATTCTCCCATTATTATCACAATCTTTCACTCAAAATTATGAGTTTAATTAGACCACTGAATATACATATATGACTACTTACATTATTCAACACAACAATTATTGTCACTTTTGTTCTGATGCTCTACAAACTCTTTTGCTATGCTGGTGAGACGTTCCTGATTCATCGTTTGCTGCTATTTTATGGTCTACTGTGCAAAATAAGACTTTACATAGCTTGAATTCCTCCGAACTTTAAGTTTGCAATTGGTCTCCTTTCTCGACTAGTATATGTTATTAATTTTTTTGTCAAGATTTACATTCTCCTTTGGGTGATGCCTTCTTTTATATACATGTTCTTCATGGATGTCTCTTTTAGTCGTTCAAGGGTACCACTTTTTTCTATGTTCTTCCCCAAGTTTGTCATTTTTGGGCAAGGCCCGTACCAATTGGTTCTTGCATGTTTGTACCTGGTGTGAATTGTTGGTGAGTAAGCTTCTTCCGAGGATGTTGGGACCCGTATCTAACACATTAATTCTTGACAAATTATCATCATATTAATACACCATGCGACTATATTGTTATGAGAGCACCTTGCTATACAAATGTCACGCATAAATAAGTAGTTGATAGTGAGCCTATCAATACTCAAATCTTTGTGTTTTTATTTGTACACTTAAACATTCACAATTGTTATTTCTTTGTTGTTCGACCATCCCCAAATAAAGATTATAGATTCGAAAAACCATTTATATTCTTTGGGAGGATGCTAGAATCATGACGTTGAACTACAATGAATTGAGCAATTAAATTTTCCCACACAAAACTTCTTGCCAATACATTTCTGCCAAAACATGGTCAAATATGCTCTTTCAATCACTTATTAGAATTCAAATAGGTGGTCAATATTTTGTTTGGATGTTTTCATAGATATTTTAACGTTCTCAATCTCATGATAGCTAATCCCCTAAAATGCTGTAAAACTATATGAACCATATCATCTATCTAAAAAAATTCCACCCAAAAACTTGAGCAACAGCAACACATCTTATATCATATTCTATGAACAAATTGAAAAATGTTCATGGGAGACATTTATAAGCGATAACATATTAAATGACGGCTACTAATTATCCACATAGGTGACGGATTTAATGATTTATTCATAAGAAATTAACATCCTATAAGCAGATTTCATGTGGTGAAATTACATGTTACTCTAATAATGGTCATTGAGTTAAATTTGTGTGCTAACTATTTGATTATGGTTGCATTAAAAAACTGAAGTTACATAATTAAATGATTTGGAGACTGGCTGGCTAGCTGTTGTGTTTTGCATATGATATATTGATATATATATACACACACATATGAATCAAAAGTTTTTTTTTATTTTTTTGAAATAATATAAATCAATAGTTATAGCATATACGTAAATGTAAATGTAAATGTAGTTGGTCCAGAGAATCATGTGATGATCACGCGGTCATTTATATGTGAAACCCCTGGCAACATTGCCTTTTCCTTCCTCTTCTTCTTCTCATCATCATCATCATCATCATCATCATCATGATGTACGTACCCACGATGGCCATGCTGCACATGCATCTCATTCTCATCATCATCACCGAATTATACCCATATTTAATTTACATATGGTCCAATTTATTTACTCATCGTGGTCCTTTTTTTTATATTTAAACATTCCTTCTTTCATGGACCATTTCACATTACTATTTCTGGTTTATCAATTTTATTACTTTCCTAAATACATATTTTTTACCTCTCAAGTTTTATAGTCGCTTTCATTAGATTCATGAGCCAGATTGCTATTGCTGTATTTACCTAACAATTATACATTTTCTGATGAGCTGGAGTTTATTAAGAAAAAATTACACAAGACATTCATATATATACTTGTCACTTAAATTTTTTTTGAACCAATCACTTAAAACATTAAATATTTTAAATTTTATTTCCGAGCTTTAGCAACTGGTGCAGATGATTGGAGTTTTTCATTTGATTTCACAATTTAGTTGATGCCAATTGAGAAATAGAGGAAAAAAATCTCATGCATGGTTTATTGGCTGAGACTATAAATCATGGCCAATGAGGTGATGTCACCTTATCAATTGACACACATATCCGTCTCAACGAATTTTTGGGCGTGGAGCGTCCTGCATGGATGCATTTGGTTTGTCTGTTGATTGAAAGTCTCAGCCAAATTATAGCTGAGATTCCGGGCGCTCTAGGGTAATATATAGAAGACAAAAAGGCCAAACTGGGCATTGTATTCTGTATTGGAGCTATCTATGACTATATATCTGGGTTTTATAGTTGGTATGTGACAAAAAGTTAAACCAGCTTGCTTGGCTGCTTATTTTTGCATTGGCTTTAATTTATTGTTAATGGCTGTTTGTCAGTTTTCGTGGACATTTTCCTAACCATTTGATTCTCTGTGTTTGGTTGAATCCTAACCCTTGGATTGATACCGAATATAGATGGTGAAGTTCCAGCTGATTTGGGCAAAAGAAAATAGGAAACGTGAGTTATAGAAATGGTTGCTTGTGTGTGTGTGGAGTAGAGTGGGTTTGTGTGTGTTTTTTCCTTTCTTTTCCTCACTTTTTGTAGCTTTAATACGTAGGTGAAAGTGCCAAGACATGCAGGCGCAGGTAGCAACTACAGGACCGTGGTGGTGAATGATACAACACTCCTACCATACCAAAAGTTGTACAACATTAGCCAATAAGGACATGTACATGTAGAGGTGTCAATCTTGCGGATCAGATCAGATTCGCTCGGATTTCTAAAGCCCATTTGAATATGGGTCGAAAGGGATTTGGGTTTTGGATCGGGCCGAATTTCATTTGTTTGATACAAAATGTCTAAATGCGCGTGAATTGCTCGAGATCCGACTCGAAACTTGATCAGATTAGGCTGAATTAGAGTCTGGACAGATTTTAAGTCCAAATTGTCAGCTCTATGTAAAAATCTGTTAGATTTTTTCTCGTACGAATATGTATTTTGTGTGTACATATAGGATGGACAGTTCGCACTAGAACACACTTCTTGCTCATTATGGGACCACTTCCACAGTCCCACCTCATGCAACTTGTGATAATGTTAAATCATAGGAACCATTCTCACTTTCCAATGTGAGATGCCAAGTTCTTAATTGTAACATTTTAGTGAATGAAGTTGCACTTAATTTTGACTTAAGATATTGACGTCTCTCTCTTCATCCCACCTGATCACTTGAGGAGTTTATATCCAGAGAGATCACTTTCATGTGAGCGCATGTTCAACTCATTTGATTAGTCCAATTCAATATAAATTGGTATATAAATGTACAATTCGACCTGCGATCGACAATTAGACCATGTTCATGGTCCATCAAACGAGACTCAAGTCCGTGTAAAACTCATATGATCACACATGCCCAAATACATCGTTAATTTATATATTCTCATACCATATGTGAATTTCAGTGCTAAGCACTGGTGTTCACTTAGCACTACTACTGCACTAGTATAGATTAATTCAGTTGAATCGCGTACTTAATACACGAAAGCTGTCCGCCAACATTATAAACAACGTGGTTCTATTCAAATGAGGTCAAAATGTAGCATCAATGTGTAATGCTAGCTATATCCAATCAAAATTGTTTATTGTTATATGTCAAATATCTTGCGATATTTAAAATACTTTTTTGATAAACTTTTGATAGAAACTGGAAGTGAAAAGCCTATGAAAACAGTTTATGAATCTTAGGAGGAGGTAGAAGATATGATAATAATAATGGTTGGTGATGGTGAAGACTAGTAGTTTGGTATATTTAGTACATGCACACTCCACTAGGCATGCACTTGCTGTAACTTTTGTAGTGGCCAAGCTTCGTCTCCATCGATCTACTTGGGAGAATCTTGAGTTGCAGCCTAAGAATATGAGCTAGCAAAGCCAAGTCAAAACAAAGACACACATACATTTTGGATTCCAAATATGTATCCACCAAAATGATATTGTAGTGGAGACCTAAAGATTCTTTACTTGCTACCTCCACCATTTTTACATGCATGTCTTGGGACACTTTTGCTTCACCATCATCGATCCTTACAACTCCACGTAACAGCCTCCATGGTTTTGGTAACCTCTCATAGGACATGGGTTTTAAGCTTTTTGGGCTACACACCTACTCTCCTTTCTCATTCTTTTTTTATTCCATTTTGTTTTTATACATCATTTTAAGTCAAACGTATTTAAAATGTACTTTTAAAACATCAATCAGTTCATCGTCTTTCGCAAATATTTAGCAAGTCAGTAAAAGTATAACATGTCTGTAACTATATATGGTCAATTATTATTTCTACAATTCAAGTATAGTTCAAGATTTGGGAAAGACTAGGTTTTTTATTTTTATTTACATATGTGAACATTTTTTAGCCATTTTTGCATGCAAATTCAAATATTTCAATGGATCTATTCCCTTTCATTTAAACAAATCCATAATGGGCTGAGCACAGAACAAGGCTCGTTTCTCTAGAGAGCTTAATGGGCTTGATGTTAACTGAAGAAAGCAAGCCCAATGAATAAGTTTGAACGAGTATGGGTTTGTTTGGTTAAGCTTTTGATCCAACAATAGCCAGCCCATTAGCCAAGAACGAGCCCAAAGTTCTAAACCTCCAAAATTATGAGGTTTAGCGTGTAAAATATGTGGATTTTTCTAAACCAAAAGTTGATCCATTACATTCTATACATTTCAAACACGTATACTTATCTAGGTTTTGATCAGAGAAAAATCTCTTGTAAATGAATTATCAACACGGTCAAAGTATATAAAGGTTTTGACTTTTCACTTAAACCATCATTTGTTGAAGTAACTCGGTAATCAAACCTCCATTTAATGATCGTTTTATATTGATTTAAGTTTAATTTGTACATTAAATATCTTAACTTTGAATTAAGGTGTTGAATACAAGAAAAATAAAAAATTTCAAGCTCTAACTTTATTCTTCATCTTGGATATTTGAATTATGCCAAAGTTAGAGAGATAAATATTTGAATCAATATCAAAATATTCTATTAAAGAAGATAGGCTTAAATAATTAAACAATTAGATAAACAACCTTCCTTACAAAAACACCAGTATACATATGAACAAACAAATTACAGAGACACAGATATTAACAACATAATATATATCAAATCCTTAATTAATTACTGAAACACTAGAAATAATTTCCGAAATGATAATGTAAAGTTTAGAGGGGTCACAGCAACTATAGCTCAACCTCGAATCAATTTCAAGGAAGGTGGTGGCCCAAAAAACTCAGCATAAATCTCCAAGAAAAACCTGTCAACAATGTCCAGATAGGTTGGACAATTAAGCCGAGAGTAGTAGTGAAGCACCTCTTCAATGTCGAGCATGTGATCCAAATTTCCATTATCCACCATCTCTAGCTCTCTCAGCATTTGTGCCACAAAACACCTCCTCTCCTCTCTTCTCATCATGGCCTCAACAACACCACCATAACAAGTTCTCTCTTCTCTTTTCTTGGCTTTCTTGAGATGGACAACCTCATCATCATCATCATCATCTTTAACATTTCTTTCCACCAACGCCGTCTTCTTCTTGCTAATGTCGCTTGATGACGTCGGTCTCTTCGTCTTTTCGCCTTCCATGGCGGCGTCTAGGGGAGAGGTCTTGGGAAGCTTCTGGTAGGCGTCTCCGGCGAAGAATGACTTGAAGGTGTGTATGGTTTTCCGGAGGAATTTCTTGGTGGAGGAAATAGGGTTTCGTATCAGCAACATTGTGGGTTTGGAATGTGGATTTGTTTGGGTTCTTGTTGTTGGTTAGGTAGCTAGGTCCATGGAAAAAGAACAAGGTAGTGAACAATGGTGATGTTGGTTTCTTGATCTCTTATGATCGATGAAGAATCAATGAGGTAGCTAGTTTGTTGTTCTTTTTGTCTTCACACGCTCCTTTGTTGTCTTTGTGTTCTTTTGTTGTTTTGCATTGGTTGTTTCTTGGTGAATGAGTGAGGCCACTACCAATATATGTGTGTATTCATGGAAATGAAGATGAGAGAAGAAGAAAGATAGGAAAAAAAGGGGACCGATTGATTATATAATAAGAAAGATAGGGAGATGGGGATAGTTTGTTTACTTTATTGGTTTGATGGGTGGTGGGAGTTGGTATGTTGGATTATGAAAGGAGCGTAAGGTGGGGTGTGCTTGTTCCTCTATGCCTCTCTCCCTCGCTACTTCATCCATACAAAACGATTTTTTTATGTAAAGACACGAATCTGAAACCTCAAGAAAAACAAATGCTTTAAACAACTGTTTTGGTGATAGTTGGTGCAAGAAAAACACATTGTTAAACAAAAACCCAGATCGATGTGTATGGTGTTCATACCCATTGTCGTGATGATAGATTTTTTTTTACATATTAAATTCAAAAGTCTTCGAATTGTATGGTGTTCAAACCCATAGTCTAACATTGATCCCAATCGTAAAAGTGATTTTCAAAAATAAAGAATCAATTTCTCATTAGCTCAAAAAACTTGTGATTTGTTTATGCTTCGTCAAATAAACCTGCTTACTAAGAGAGCGAATGGAATCGAACGTTAATATTAGAGGTCCATATCCGTTTGATAATACCATATATCAATATGCATCAATAGAATATGGCTTCACTTACTAGTATACGTGTTAATTAAATTATAACACTATTAACACTTGCATCAAACAAATAAATACGTACATCACTATTGTAGAACAAAAAGTAAAATAGTATGGCCCACTAAAGAAATGTAAAGAAGGGAAGGGACCATATGTAATTTTCATTTGATGGTTTAGACTTTAGATTAGTGAATAGCGATAGGATGATTTAGATATGATTTAGCAAATCTTCTTTCACCCGTTAATCACGCCTACCATTAATACTGTGTGACCACACACACACACGGCCTTTTCGCTCATCATTTTCATTTCATTTTATTTTTTCATGTTTGAGCAAAAGGTCCATCACCAAAACTGTCTTGCATTTATTTTAGAGAAAAAAAAAATCAAGAAATCCATCAATTTACAAGACTAATTGATGATCGGAGTTTACATGTCTTGGCATGTGTAGAAAAAGAAAATGGTTAAATGTCTCATAGATTTACAATTTTTTTATATAAAACAATGTTGTTTACACGTGGCAAATGTCACATATTTTATGTATCAACAACATTTTTATATTACACAAGTACATTTTGCATAAATTTTTGTCGTGATGCGCTTGATTATCACATATTTTCGTTTAGTCAAGTCATCGTTTCAATCTTTGACATTATTTTGTACAGAACAATACTATTATACAAACTTAAGGTTCAATGAACATTGTTCTTAAACATGCATGTATAACTAACTCATGTTTGTCCATCTACTCCATCATCTTCATCTTGCATGTTCTTCTTTATTAATATGTCATTACTACAACATTAGGTATATGCATGCAATTCGATTTATTTAATCCCAAAACTTTATTGTATATGTACTATCTATATATACAAGTATGAGATTCTGTTTTGGTGGGTTTTGATACGTCTACGTAGTACAGTACAGTAGAGCTACAATACATTATATATGATGAGTAGAGAGTAGTACGTCGTTTTCCAATAATATCATAATCATGAAAGCATTATAGTTCCAGCCTAGCTAATTATTCCTTGATGGAAAAGGAAGACAATTTTGTATTTAGTTTTATTCCTTTGATATGATAGTGACCAACCAATACATATTAAAAGCCTTGAATTTTGTAATTAGTAATTTAAAGCTCTCTTATATATGTGTAACCACTACTTACCAGAGAATATATAGAGATGGAACAAAATCAGAATAATATTGTTAAGCTGTCGGTGGCGGCTCAAGATCACAATATAGATTCTTGTACTCTGTATTTAGCTTAAGAAAAAATATGGGTTAGCTTCTGTTGAGGTTGTGGTTGGATTGATCTAAAGTGAGAGTGACACACAGTCCAACAGTTTAATTGTTAGATTGGGGTTGGAAACCACTCTCTATCACTTACAATTATTAGTTATGTTTGTGATTGTGACTTCCTACTTGTTGCTTCTCAACTCTCTTCCTTTCCTTTCAACCCATTCCTCCTTCACAACCGGAACTCTAGTGACGTTGATGTAAGAAATATGAAGTGATCTTTAAAAAATGTAATGTTTTTGAACCTGACGCTTAGAGGATGTGTCGTCCACGCCCTTTAGTAGGGGTGTTCGTAAACGGGATACCTGTCTGTAGAGGATAGTCGGTAACCCAAATCACACTATGTGCGTCGTTCAACATTTTGTAACTCATAAGTCGTCTGAAAGTGTTGAAATATTTTGCGATTTTAGTTGTTGCGGTTCACTTACAAGCAACAAGTTAGGCCTAAATTGATTCATGTTGATCGCACACAACTTAATATGAACGGTCAAAAAATTGCATTTTTAAAAAACATAAAGAATGGACCAACTAACTTTGCCAAATGTTTAGTAAAAATGGTACAAAACCTAGTGATGGAAAAAAATCATTGAGCTAATCTTGTTAATGTGTAAAGAACCAACTCAACTAAAAGTTTAAGCTGATAGTTGAAGGTCTAATTTAACATTTATACTTTAACACATAATGACTTAGGCTTCAAAAACTAAAAAAATTATATATTACCGATGTGAAATTCTTTAACACTCCTAATAATGTGCATATTGAATAAGAGATATGAGTCTGAGACTAGTCTGCACGTGGATAGATGCACATGCACTAGGGGTAGCTCTCTCCTATAAACTCAAATAACCCACTCATACATACTGTATATAGAGAGACTCGTACTTGAGACTAAAAATAATTGAAGTGTTTGAATCGCTAGGCTCAACCGGTGTTGGTAGATGCACATTCACTTAAATTTAAGAGTATTGTAATGATATCTGGCAATGCAAATGCAACCATAGTCCACAACACAATTCAAATCCAACCCAATAGCCACAGAGTAAGAAGTTGAAGTTGGGCTGGGCTTGGACCTCTCTCTTGGTTGGTGGAGTTAAAGTTGTTTAATACTTCCTATAAACCGATAATTTTGAAACCCAGAAACCTGCAAATAAATCAGACACAGAAGAGATTTATTTATCCATAGCTGCAATGCAATGCATGCATTTACTGCTGGCCTGAGAGGCTCAAGAACCCAAAAAATGCGACAATTAATAGGAAGAGGAAGAGGAATTGAAACCCAAATGCCAAAGCAACAACAACAACATGTACACTTCAGACATTCTTAAATCTGTACCTCTTTTCTGGAAAATCACACATATTGTCAAAACCTGAAAATGATTTCTCATCAACAATCCTTCAATTCAATGTCACATTCCCATCAACCAAACACACTTTTATTCATTTTTCTCTTTTTTATCTCTGAAATTGACTTGTCAATCCTTTTATGTCAAACCCAATCTCTCTCCTTTTGTCTTTCTTCTTATAACTATTCATTTACTCAATCATGCACATATCATCATATGAAACTTTATTATTTCTTTTTCTTCTGATTTGTTGGTTTTGTGGGTACCATTTATTTTCAAAATTTATGTATGTTTGCAGCTAATGGGACACATAATAATACAAAAAATCAGCTCTGTTCAATGTTAGTGTAGTGGGTTTCATTTTTGTCTTTCCTCCTTTTCCATGTAATGGAAACAAAATCTATTGTTAATTTTTTAATTAGTCCAACCTACTATTTCATATATATTTTTGGACTCTTTTAAATGTGTAGCTAAAATTTATGAACAAATTATATATAAGAAATAAACAATCTTGGATTTATTGTCTCCAGGCATCTTCTTGGCTTGCTGATCAATTATAGGTCATTTGAATCATAATTTCTTTTTTTGGACAAACGGTCAAATGTCCTATTCAAGCTCAAATTATTCTATTTATTTTCAAGTGTGCTCATAAGTGGGTGTGGATTTTTTAATCCAATTATTGAATTGGCATCACCAAATTTGAATCCAAGATCAAGAGACATGAACCAAATAAAAGAATGGACAATTCTTAAACTTCAAAATTTGATTTTTTTTAAAGTAAATATAAATTCATTAATATCAATAAAAAATTATACTTCTATTATGAACATATATATTCTAACATGAATAATATGGTTTAGAGATCTTGAATCTCTGTAAGTCTATGTTCCTTTTAAAAACATCTAACACGCATTAGTCCCAAGCAAAGTCTATCGACTTGTAATGAAAAAACAACTTCCAACAATGGAAGATATAGTGCAGTATCCATCAAGGGAATGAAAACAAACTATAAAACTCACATATCTAGTAAAAGACGATTTAAAACGAGATTTTTTTAAAAGAATCAATATACCCATAATAAACATATTTTGACAAACTAACATATAGTGAACGTGGAGAAAATAACGAAACGTATACAAGTGGATCAAATAGGAGAAGTTCATAGTAATGATGAAATCAATGAAAGAACAAGATCATCCATATTGGATATGCTCGATATGTATTTATTCAATCTATGAAATGATTATGAAGATGAATTTTGATGAAATGAGAAGTTAGAGCTCTAAATTAATTTTGAGAGAGTATTGTAACATTAATTTAAAATACAACTTAAGTTATCAAGTTATGCATCTTAAACTTCCATTCAAAAATTGAAATTTTGAATAAGACAATTTAGCACAATCTTGACACAAAAAAGAAGCAAAATCACCCAACAGTGAGTGACTATACTTCAATAAAGTGAAGGTTGGCTTTTCAGAAAATCTATCATCCTTTTTATTTTCTTGCATATTTTTTTGTCTAACCCCAAAGAAATTGAGATATGCCTTTTCACATTTTCTTTTCCTTTTGACAAATCTTTTGATCATTTAAAAACACATACAATTTATTTTTCAAAAGAATCAAGAACCTGCCATAATTTTCTTGTCCTCAAACCAGCAACAAAACAATCACATTCGAACCAAAAATTCAAACAAATAAATAAATAAATGAACTTGCATACTTCTTATAGTATTACCATTGATTTCAATTCATAAGTCATAACAAAGTCAACAGTTAAAAGTTAGGACTCTAATTAACTATTCATCATTAAAGAAACAGATGATGAAGAAACAGAGAGACACAGAAAAGAAAACAGAGTATCGTTTTCTTGATCAAGACCAATTAGAAAACAGAGCTTCCCAAATCTCAGTAAAAACTTCAAGAATGATCTTGTGATGGTGATGAGAGTTTAGCGACAAAAAACACTGCAACAGCTGCTCCAGATCCTTGGCCGCAAATATCTGCTTCTCCACGATCATCTCCACCATCGACGTCCTGAAATCGCTGTACGGATCGCTCGACCTCTTCACCACCGCGAAGCTGTCCCTGACCCTCCCGGCGGCCACCTTCACACCCACTTCGCAGCCTCTCGCCTCCGGCCGTTTCTTGATCGTCCGGCGGGAGCAAGATCGGTCCCGGACGGCGCGAGGCTCCGACGAGTCGGAGGAGAGAGTTCTCGACGAAAACAGAGTGTCCGTCTCGTCCTCGCTGCTGAACCACCACCCGCCGGAGGAGGAGCTGAACGGCAAAGCGTCCCTCTTGATCACATTGTTTTTCTGGGGATACCCTTTTCGTTTCGTGTGCTTTTTCTTGTTTTTGGTGTAGAAATCGGAGGAGGAGGCGGGAGGGAAGATGCTGCGGCCGCTGTCTCCGGCGGAGGGAAGAGCAGAGTAGTTGCCGGAGACGCAAATCTTGCGTCTCCGGCGAATGCAGGTGTGGTTGATGATGGGTCGGGTTGATTCGGGGCAGGTGGGCTTGCAAATGGAAGGAAAGGGACGAGCTTTGGGAGAGATGTTGGTGAGTGGCTGGTGGTGGAACTGGAAGCTCTTGCGGCGGAGGTGGGGCGGAGGTGGCGCGAAGACGGCCTTTTCCATGACGTCGACCGGGATGTTGCGGGTCCGGCAGGATCCGAATGAGGCCCGGAACATGCGGGATATTCGGAGCTTGAGTCGACTCTGCTCCATGGTTTGTGTGTTGTGTTGTGTTGTGTGAGTGTCTGGTGAGGAAGTGAAACAGAGTAAGAGAGAATTGGGATGATGAGAACAGAGAGAAGTGAGGTGGCTGCTCTGGTTTTTGTATGATTTGAACGTTAGTGTAGTACCAATAAAAAAATTATATATTATAGTTACATGTTTTGATTAAATAATATTTTTATTTTTATTTGAATAGAAGCTAACTTATTAGTAATTTAATTTGATAGTCAAACGGATTTGATCACCTGTCTAATGAGGTGGTGACAAGAAAAAAATGAAAAAAAACTTTCAATTCAAACTTAGTTATGTTATTTTTATGTTCAAATTATTTCTACTGTATTGATCTTATTTTTATGGTCAAATTATTGTTACTGTATTAGTATTTCATTGTTTTAAGTTATTTTTTTCGATGAGTTTGTCTTGGTACTGATGTCTGTCATTTGATTTTAAAGATGACAATGACGGATCTCATAATTGTCTCATTGTTACAGTCAAAATTTTAATCAACTAGTTGGTCATTCTTCTGTCGAGATATGCAAATCATATTATTCTTGTCAGAGCATTTGATTCTAACAATACTAATAGAGTCTATATGAACAAATTTATCTGTAACTATAAATTCAAAAATCAAGCCAACAAATTAAGTAAATTGAAATGTTTGTATTTGTATAGAGATTAAAATTTTGTTTTCCTTTCTATTTATTAATTACATATTTGGAAAAGGAAATAAAAAGAAAAAGAATTAAGATCATCCTGTGAACCGGACAGGAATATGCTTCAAGGCAAGAAGCAAGATTACATGAAAATGGGGTGGTCGTTTGGTGGCAGTACCTATTTTTTGTTTGTTCATTTCCTTGTTTATATATATATATTTATCCACCTACTGTGTCTCTATATACATAAATAAATAAAAACAAAAAAAAATCTAATTTCAATTTTTATAGATAAATAAAAACTTGAAAACCCTCTCTATTATTAATGTTGCATAAGGCCATAATAGACTGCTAAATTTGTGACATTACTTATTGTTGTTGACTTTATATCAGTGAATTATTGATCTCATAAACTTATTGTGAAGCCTTGATTTGCAAGAAAAAGGAAAGATAGCATCAAAAGGAAAAGCCACCAAATGAAGAAAAAAACACAGAGACCACACACACAAAAACAGGTACACATTTGAATTGAATAATGTATATATATATATATATATGAGGATTTGTTTTTGAAATGTGAGTATGAGACAATGGCTTATACAACACACACAATATTGCCACCTTTATCCATATTTTATGTGAAATCTTTACCAACATTCAACCCATAACTGGTTTTTACTATTTTAATATCACCATCTTTGTCAATACTCTCATGTCTGCTTCCACTTTGTACACTGCTTTAAAGACAATGGATTCAAGAGCTCCCAAAGCTTTTTGGACACACCAACAACCTTGAGTCTTAGACTTCACACCTCACAATAAATATAAAAAAGCTCGAGATTAGGGCATACAATTTGGGTCATAACCCGCACAACATGACCCGTTTATTGAACGATCCATTTAAAAATAAAAATGCAATTTTTTAAACATACTGGATAAAAATGACTCATATAATAAGTTAAATGAGTCAAATACCGATCATATCATGTCAATATCAACTCATTTATTTAAATGGGTAGTTTTGAACCGTTTGTTTAACCATGTCTCGTTGTGCCAACACGTTCATAAATAGGTTTATAGTGTTATTCAATCTGTTTAATAAACGGGTAGAATTTAAGTTGATTTGTTTAGCATAATACTAAACTTTCAACCCGACCGGTGAAAACAGATATGGAAGGAGCATCTCAAAGTCTTAGAAGGTTCCAATAACAAAACAACACATGAAGTTGGGCTCTTGGATCCAAATAACCCCACCACAAAGCTAACAGACAGTTTTGGGTAAGTTGGATTCAGCTTTTCAAGTTGAGTAGTCTTTGGGTCTGTGACAATCAAGAAACCATCACCATGCATAGATTTCTGCCAATATTTTTATTTATTTATTTATCTATCTTTTAATATTGATGATGGTTAATATATAGTGGTTATGACTTTTGGGTTTCATTCATGTGCATGAGCTTGTCTTTTACAGTTTGTGAATATTAGGAGAGTCAATTGATCCTCATGGAGCTAGCAACAGACAATTTGCTTTGTACAAAACTGGTTTTGTAAGTCAGTGATTAACCATGTTCTTCATTAATGCATCTTAGTCTGTGATTTTGAGCACTCAAATTTAGATAAAAATGGCAACATCCAAATCTCCAAGACACTAAAGGTTAATGAATTTGGTGATGCATGCATGCATGCTCAGACTGTCACCAATACTTGTTCAACTACTATTTTCTTTCAAATAATTATTTTTATGGCAATATGATTAATTTACACTATATAAGATTTCAAATAAAATGAGTTGGGGAAATTAAGTTGGTCATTTTATATAATTTTCTAGATCTCACCATCGATCGTATTTGTCAATCCATTTCAAATCAAATGGGTGATGATGCATATTTTTTTTTTCCTAAATTGGTCTATCAGATGATTACACGTGAATAAGATGACAATATGTCATATTATGCATTTATATTGTCATTTTTTTCGATACAATGTATATATCACATTAATTATGTTCAAGAACTCTAAAAAGAAAGACGTCACTTCTTTGTTTCAAAATAAACATCACGTTTCACTTACAAATACTTACTTTTTTAAAAAAAGTTTTGTTTCACTTTAAAAAGTTATGCATAAATTATGTTTATTAGAATATATATGTCTGATGATAGACGAAAATCCAGTATGATAAATAGTTAATTTCACTTGTTCTTTCGATGCCTCGGTTTTAAATCTCAGTGTTGATATGCGTGGGGGAGTTATTTTCTTTAAATTTTGATTTTACAAGACAGTAATTTATCATATAAAAAAAATGTATATGTATCCCATAAAAAAAATGTATATGTAATTGCCAACATGGGCTTTCCAGCCGAGTGCTCCAGAACTCTGGAACATAGGCCCAGCCCAGTAAGCTATATGACCATCTGAGCCAAGCCCAACTACAAAATGGACCATACTAAAACCACATAACCAACAAACGTTAGCCAAGAGGCCCAAGACCAGTTGCGTTCATGAGCGGGTTTACCGCCCGTATATGAAAATAGGCAACTCAACTCACTCGTTGTTGATTGGAGTTATGTAACTCATGACCACTCATTAGTCAAGTAGTCCAAATCTAAAGTTGTCTCTTAGAGGGTTTGGATTAGGTGGGCGGATGAGTCACCCATGGGTTGCACTCAGTGAACCCATGATCCACTCGTCGGATATGCAGCTTGGGTTGAAATAGACCGTGGAGTGAGCGGTTTAATTTTAGATGGACCTTTTAACAATGCGGATAAGGTTTTAATGCCAATCAATGATTGCCACTTTACCATTCATATCATAACAATCCTATTTCTACCATTAATTGTAATCTGTATTAATAAAAATAGCAAATGATTTTACAATCCTCCTCCACTTCAATCCTCAAACAGAGACTCAATTTCCTCTAAACTCTTGCCTTTCGTCTCCGGCAAAAACAAGTAAAAGAAAATCGTACCGGCGACCATCACACCCGACAGCACAAAGAACATTCCACCAAAAGTTATCGCCGTCGACACACTCAAAAACGTCATCGCCACCACCCCGCTCACCACCCTGTTCACCGACACCGCCAGGCTCGATCCCTGAGCTCTCAGCCTCGTCGGAAATATCTCCGACGAGTACACCCACGCAATCGGCCCCAACCCAATAGAAAAAAACGACACGTCGGCACACACCGCCACCACGCACAGCGCTATGGCCCATCCCGGCGTGCTCTCCGACCGGTCAAGAAACGTCGACCCGAGCCCGAGTCCGGCCAAAGAAACCGCCATCCCCGCCGAGCCGAGCAGCAGGAGCGGACGCCGCCCGAACCGGTCCAAGAAAACGGCGGAGACGACAACAAAGAAGGTTTTGGCGATTCCCATGATGACCGTCACGCCGACGAGCTGTTTCCGGTCCTGAATTCCGGCGTCCTTGAACACCTCCGGGCTGTAGTAGACGACGGCGTCGTTTCCTGAAGCTTGCATGAAGAAGTTGATTCCAATGGCGGCGATGAGGATGCGGCGGATTGATGGTGATGGTCTTATGAGTAGCTCCTTCCACACTCCTTGCGAGTTGCTCGAGCCACTCGCTGCCCCGTGCACTGAACCGCCCTTTCTCATCTCCGCTAGCCTCAGCATAGCCTCTCCTTCGCTATCCGAAATCTTGATTAAGACCCTTTTGGCCTCCTCTATCCGGCCTTTCATGACAAGCCACCTAGGCGACTCGGGCATTGCTATGACACCTAGTGCAACGAAAATGGCCGGAAATGCTGCCACGCCAAGCATTACCCTCCAGTTTATCTCGGGTGGAAGGCTCGAGAACACATAGTTTGATATGTACCCGAGTAAGATTCCCACATTGATGAAGACTTCGGGGAGGGATGTGAGGAAGCCTCGGGCTTTGGCTGGGGAGAGCTCCGCGTTGTAGACAGGGCCAATCATGAGGGAGTAGCCTACTCCAATCCCGGCGATTACTCTTCCCGCCATTAGGAAGGAGTAGGATGGTGCACAGCCCATTAGTAATGCACCTATCAGAAATGTGGCTGCAGCCAAAACTATGGTGTAACGCCTACCGATACAATCAGATGTTTTACCCGAAGCAAGAGACCCAATCAGAGAACATACGTTTAGCGAACCCACCAAGATCTCGACTTGGGTTGATGTGATCTGGAAGTCGTCTTTGATGCAAAGCACAACCCCACTCATCACTCCAATATCTGCACACAGGAACAGAACAAGGATCAATACTCTTAACTCGACAAAATGTTCAGATTTGTTCTTAATTGACAAGAAACGGATAGAACTTACCATAGCCTAGCAGAATAGAGTTTGTGGAAGCCAAAATAGCTCCGGCGAGGACATATTTGTTGGTGGAACCCAATTTGTGCCTAGAAGCACCCTCCAAGGGCTCAACTTCACCTGAGCCGGGAAGTGGCTCGTAGAAATGGTCCTTGTTCGGATCTTGAGCTTTCATGGTGGGGAAAAAGACGGGATACACAAAGGAAAACGAATATCGTGCTTTCTATCTAAATCTATTACCTGGATTGATATCTCTTCAAATTCGCAATATCATTCCAAGGCCATCTACATCCTTCCACATCCTGCGAGTAGGGACAAATTTAAATATACGAGCATATGTAAAATGGGCTCGACGACTAATTGATGATGTTGATTGCAGAGTCTTTTTGTCAACAACAGAGTTATGTGTGAAAGATTATGTATGCAGAAAGAGAAAGGTTAAGCACAATTATTTGGTGGGGGAGGTGTATTTGTTCAAACTAGTCAACTAAACCACTATTCATAGGCTCCACATTTGAATAAAAGAAGTTAATGAACAACCAAATATGTGCTGTTAATTCTAATCCTGTCCAGTCTAAATTCAGGCCATACATACAATTCAATGCGATTCTGTTATTAAGAGCATTAAATACGTTACAAATACAGCAATGGCAGGGTCAAAAATGGGAAGCCGGTGTGGTTACTGGTTTGCGATTCTGTCAATAACCCATTTCTCGAATCCATCTCTGGAATGTAGAGAGTGGATCAATGGAATATTTTGACAGAATGTGCCATCTTTACTTTAAAAAAAGCTGCTAGGTCCAAAGTTGGCTTTATGGCACACGCATCTGACTATGTTTGTGTAAAATTCAAGGGTCCTACATAAGCTTTTTCCTGAATTCAATTATGAGCCTGTTTTCTATTGAATGAATATCCTTAATTTTTAATTAAGTCGTGTTAAAGGTGTGCTTAGACCTGGTACAGTTGTGGTTTGCGTATGATGTGATTAATGGTTGTTGTCTGATGCTAATTATAGTTCCAGCAGCAACTCCATAATACAAGGCAACGACTACGTATATTTTAACATTCTAAACGTGGATTGCCTAATAAATTATACAAGGTTCTGCTTATCTCTGATCTTATCCAAACTTCTCTAGCTACCATAATTTAGTAGAGAAATGGCCCATCAGTTCTTTAGAAAGGCAAAAAACATTTGAACAACTGGAACCCTCTTGACATGACATGGCAAACATAATGATAAACCGGCTTTCTTAGGTGACATGTTAAAACTAGAACTAGACGACACGTCTTATGGACCCCGGCAAAAATAAGAACATGATAAGATGATTCCCATGGATGATGGACCTAACAGAATGATAATCTTTGTAGTGAAAGGATGAGTCATCTTCAAATTTTTTAGCCTAGTTCTAGCAGTATCTGTGGACGAACTTGTAATGTTCTGATCCACCTTTCATATAAAATCAGCGCCCAGAACAACGTACAGATGACTGAATCAAGAAATTTTAACATGAAAGAGTGCAATTCAATCATACATATGCAGATATGATTCGTATAAAAAATAGAATGCTGGAGTAATAGTATTTTTTGTGCTGCAGGTCATTCTAAATCCCTAGGGAATGGAAGAAACAACTTGCAATTTTGAAGGCTTACCCGTTATCAGATGGCAATGGTGAATCTCAAAAACCCTCTTGAATATTATCCCGTCATGAGGCTGTGGCCGCACAAAAAGAAAAACAATGAATGAAATGGGCAGAAAAAAAGCTCTGATACATGTAGCAACAAACACTAAGGTTTATAGGAAACCTTGAAAACAACAAGAGCATGAACCAGCAAGAACAGATACTAACTACTTCTTTCTTCAATCATAAGTTCATTGTATTACAAAGGAACAACGAACACATCAACAAACATGCCAGAAAAAACATAACTACCTTTCCCAGCATCAGAATATAAAGAGAGCCATCATCTAGATTCGTCTCCTTTGCGGGGGTTAATGACCAATTGAGGTCTTAAGCGACTTAATGAAGACTAACAGTTCAGTATCCTCTGTAAGGACCTAAAATTTGTCTACATTGCACATAAATAATGAAACCAAAGGAGCTCTTAAATAAATGAAGTAAAAGGCTTCACCTTTTTACAGTAGTATATACTCAATCAATATAAAACCCAATAATTGAATGAGGCACATGTGGATTTAGCCATTTAGGGGAGGAGGGAAGTAATCATGTTCCTTACAGAAATGGTTTTGCCCTAAAAATTGGGTCAATTTTTTTCCATAGAAGCAACACCCACATCCTATTAGCACATCTTTAAGCAATTCAATATTAAAGAGCACATTGTAATGTTTTAGGAGCACACAAATGAGCACATAACATGGGCAATCTCAAGTATCAAGGAACAAAACCCAGAAAATGAATATTCAAAAGTTGCTTTCCTCAAATTCTAAATATGTCATACATATGATAAAAAAGCACAGATTTATGGGAGCTGATGTATTTTGAAGAACAAAACTTACAGGAAGCAAAAGGAAGAAGATCAAGACCTCACCTTTTTCCTTTTTCTGAATGGAGAGAACCCAATATAGTTGGAAAAATAAAAACTTTGGCTTTTTTCTGAACTGTCAATAACCAAATAGTTCATACTTGTCTTTTGAGGGCCTTTAGCATTCAATAGAGCCACCATTTTCTTTAGAACCTTTTTTGAGCTGCCCAAACGTTCTCGTGACCATCCGTCCAGAAATGGAGTTTTCACAGTTCATTGACAGCGAACCCATATCACCAAAATGGAGTCTTTTCACTGCATTTTGATCCTGCTGGCACAAAAGTTTTGTTCTCACATTTTCATTGTAATGCCATTTTTTTTACTCTCCTTCACATTTTAATTTTGTTGACAAGCAAAACTCAATCTAATTGAGAAAAAAATGAAACCATTTTCACAATGAAAAAAAGAAGTCATTGCATGGTCTGAAAATTGATATCAACAATGAAGAATTTGTAAAAAGACAACCAAATAATTGTCAACAACATGTGAAACACACAATTTATCCCTAATATGATCCAACTCAGTACCTCTAAAGTGATTTCATAAAATTAAGTTAAGAAAGCCCCAAAATAAAGATAAAGAACTTTTAGTTTGAGAATGGAAATGAAAAATGAGGTTTTATTTGATAGTGTTTAAATTAACATCCCTAAGCTTCATTATTATATTTTCATTACGTACTCTGTTTTACAAAATAATGCACAATTGTGATTTTATTTATCGTTTTGTTTTTCGACTTCCTTTATCAATCTTATATGACAAGTTTTTTTTCTGCATAATAATTTAAACATTTTTTAAAGCATGAATAATTTGATTGGTTTCATTTTCTAACAATTTTTTTTTGATAACCATATAACAACAATTTGAATGAAAATTATACTCATTCTCACAATTTAATTCATTCAAACAACAATACATGAGAGTGTGAAAGAAGGAAATGACAATAAAAATGAATTTCATTCTCATTATCATAAAAAATTGATTTAATTTAATCATTGTTTAAGTGAGTCCAATTATAATACTATTTTCCACCCTCTCTTCAAAATTCAATTTTCTTTTTTGCTTCATAATCTTATACAGAACTTATGTTGATGTTGTGGCTGGTTTGTTCTTATTCTCTCATTTTTTTGCCATTTTTCCAATACAATATTGACTCTCCTCTTCTTCTTTTTTCTTTCTTATGAAGTTGACATACATTTCTCATGAAACTTCAAAAATGTAATTGTTATGAATTTTTAGTATAAGTTAGATATACTATCATTTTGCCAAACATAATAATATTTATTTGTTAAGTTATAATTAAACTTCTTATCAACTCAACAAACATTTAACTCTCCATGATGGCTAATGTATTTTCAATCCAAAATTTGAGATATTAGAGTAAATTAAATTTAATTAGAATCATTGGCCATATTCTACGCCTAAGGAGTTTATCTTTTTTTTTAAGGTTACTTGTATTTTGCATTATAATATTTTCCTTTCAGCATTTCGGTGGTAATTTATATTTTTCATGCAAATACTTGATAATATGGTTTATAGTTTGCAACTTACTTTTTTAGTTTTAATACAACATTTTCACAAATAAACAAGTAATCTTAAATGAGTCGGTCAATAAGCAATCTGGTTACACTAAGGTATCGTTTGGATCCGGGAATCCAAATTACCATGGATATTATATATTACACGAATTTAAATTCGTGTAATACATATTTATGGAAAGTTAAGAATAATATGTTTGTGTACTGACTGAATTTAAAATATTATGTTTGGATTTCATGTACTGAAAGTTAGAAACATATGAAAATACAACAAAATGTCATTTATATCCTTTCCAAATATCATATTCACTTTCACATTTGTCATAAAAAAATTCCATATTTTTCATAGGATAATATAATTATTTTTTAATCAATTGTATGTATGATTTTTTTAAAATTAAATTTTAGAGAAATAATGAACATTATAGAAATATGGTAAAAGAATTAAGGATATTTTAGTCATTAAGATCAATGGCATAAACTTGTAAATAAATGAATTAACAATGACAATATAGAAAGATAAAAAATAAAAGTGGGGATCTAAATGTCCTTCAAGAATCGGGAGACCAGAAAAGTTGGCCTGAATAACAAATACCACCTATCATATGGTATTCTTTTTTTTAGCATATATGCTGGATTTTGGATTACAGAATTCTTTATTTTTCATTCTCTCTCATTTGACATATTTTACCCAAACACAGTAAAGTTCACTTTACATTTGGCTTTGTCACTTTACAATGAAGAATCGGGATACCAAACGATATCTTAAATAATTTTAGAGTAAGTAAAGTTGATATGGACACAATCTTACCCTATATTACCAAATAATAATGATACTTTTGAAATTATCATTCCAACAATGTCATAAGTGTAAAATTGCAATCTTTTCTAAGTTCCAAGTTTGATAAATATAAACAAACTATGGAATTGATTGGTTATAAGAAATGAGCACCAAGGTGGTGCAAAAGTATTATACTCTTAATATTTAATATATAGAAATTTATCTATTATATCATTTTAGAATCACCTAATAAAATGATTTTGAAAGTTGTTGGAGCATGTGAGTGTGACAGGTTACTTGTATATATCAAGATATATTCAATTGTATAAATTGTATCATTAATTGGAGCAAAGATAAAGATATAAACAACAAGCCATGATTAAATTTTTGTACACGTAAAGGAATTTTTGGAAAAAAAAAACATAAGAAGATGAGTTTGTATGATTGAGCTTTAAACAATGCTGTTAGAAAGGAGTGACAATTTTAGTTTCAAGCATAGAGTTGAGAGACTTAATTCAATTTGAAATAGATTTGAGTTTGTATAAGTTTTCGACCGAAATAAAGTCGAATTTTATTTTTTAGACCTAAAATATGTGAATTCGTGTGAGTTTTTACTATCCAACTATACAATTTCACAAAATAAATGTGTCTTGAAAAAAATTTGGTCGAATCAGATTTCATGTACTTGCTTATTTGAGTCTAAATGACAAGCTCTAGTCATACAATTAATCCAACTATTCAAGGATTCATCTAACTTACGCAACACGGCGCATGTTATGTTTCAATATTTTTATTTATTTTAATTGCAAGTATAAAAGTGCATTAAAATACACGAATAAAGATTAAAATAATACAAAATTTGAACCAAAATGCCTTTTATCACGAGCAAGAACTCCACAAAATGGACAAATCCTCAATTCAAATACCGACTAATTCGAATTATTAGCTTCAATGTGAGTATTGGAACTTAATAATAACCAATTATATTTGCTTTCTATTATCAAGTAATCCCAATAAAAGCAAACAAAGTGTTATTCGTGTGAGATCCTGTATAAAATAATGTGACAGTGTATATGTCCAAAAATATTTATTAATTTTGATAGTCAACAATAAATTCAAACAAACAATAATCTAAAATATATATAATATCACTATCATAGTATAAATTTTGACGTGTAGCGTTTGATTTATAAAACACAATATATCAAAATATGTGGTGTGTCATCTCGTATAAATTGAGGCATCAATTTATAATTATAGGAATATTTGTGTAACGTTACTCCAAAACCAATCAAAGCTTAAAAAATCCCTCATTACGACCATCCGCATGACACGGATCTCTGTCCAATCAGCTGTTTACATATTTATTTATTTAATAAATACGCGCCGTTTATTATTTATTTAACTAGAATTACACTGATTTCAACAATCCAAAACAAAATATGATACCTCAATCGCTCTACGACTCTGCAACCACATCAATCAGTGCAATTTGCCGTTATTTTATTCAATCTCTATTTCCACGACCACCAACCCCACCATCAAATTACCATAAAGTCCATCCGATATTTAAAACCCAGAAATTCAAAAGGGCCTCCCATTTTCTTTTTGTCTCAGTTCCTTAGAGAAAAAATTGAAAATTTGTTTTTATTTTATTTTTTTATAAATTTTTTGATTATTGGTTGATTAATATACATACATATCAATCTCCATCTATCCCTATTCCATTCGCTTCTCCGAAATCTAAATCTCAAAACCCTATAAATATCCACACCACTTCCGTGCCGATTCGCCTCATATCTTCTCTCTCTCCAACCAAACTCACTGAGTCACCATTCCACACTGACAATCATGGATCGTTCGCGAGCTTTTCTCAAGGACGTCAAGCGTATTGTCGTCAAGGTCTTCCTCTGCTTCTTTCTATTCCTTTTTGCCCTAATTTTCTCCGTTTTTTTCTCAGTTCAAAGATGTTTTCAATTTTTCGCCATTAATGCTGTTTAAGTATATTGTTTGTTTGTGGTTTATTGATGCTTTGCATGCCTACACTGGTGTTTGCTGAGTTTATTTATGTCAATTTAAACAAAACATAGCATTTCAGTTAGATGTTCTTCTGTGTATGTGCTGATTCTGTGTTTTGATGGCTGAAGGTGGGAACAGCTGTGGTAACGCGAGGTGATGGAAGATTGGCACTTGGGAGATTGGGAGCACTTTGTGAGCAGGTGTATATATGTGGTTTGATGAGTTAGTTATGCAGTTTTCAGCATTTTCGTGTATTGAGTTTTGATGCTTTTATGTTTTATCTTTTGGGAGGGCAGTATGATTAACTAAATACAATAATGCAGATTAAGGAATTGAATGTACAAGGTTATGAGGTTATTTTGGTGTCATCCGGTGCTGTTGGCCTTGGTCGCCAAAGACTTAAATACCGGAAATTAGTTAACAGCAGGTACTTGTTTTTCTGTTTCCGTGTTTCCTCTGTAATGACTGATGATGGGGTTTGATTATTATGCAATGTTGTAATTGTTGTCGATGTTGGCATCTATGTCCCAAATTGAGTGTTTACTTTCTCATTTTTGTACAATAAATGATGATAAGGCTGTCATTGTAACTAACTTAATTGAGGGTTGTTGTTGGTAGTTCATGCATAACTAATGACCAAAAAGGAAAGTGGAGACTCATTTGGGGATGTAGGGAGTATTTGTTATCTTAATTATGTTTCTGAAGCCTTGCTGATGGATATTACTTTAATTTCAATGTGCTATGTTCAGAGCCAAACAATGGCTTGCACCAGTTTTCAGATGCCCTGGAAGAAAAAAATTAATTGAAAAAATCTGTTGGGTCAATGTAATATAGGCCTTTTGGCTGCTTACACTTGGTCATTAACTTATTTCGTTGTTAACCCCTTACAGCTTCGCTGATCTACAAAAACCACCAGTTGAGCTTGATGGAAAGGCATGTGCCGCAGTTGGACAAAACAGTCTCATGGCTCTCTATGATACTCTGTTTGGTCAGGTATTTTGGACTACTTATTGTTCTATTTACTAAGCGGCTAAATTTGGGTCTGATAAGCACCTTAGAGATTTTTTTGCTACATTTAACCTTATTATTTACCATCAAAGCTGTGTCTTCTATTGCAAGGTGGCATGCTATTTCTCTCATTGTAATGGGACATAACTCCTTTTATTTATAATTTATAATGCAGCTGGATTTGACATCTGCCCAACTTCTCGTGACGGATAGTGATTTTAGAGACAAGGAATTCAGAAATCAACTTACCAAGACAGTAGATACATTGCTGGATCTTAAGGTCATTCCCATATTTAATGAAAATGATGCAGTCAGTACCAGAAAAGCTCCATATGAGGTTTGTAAATCTTCTTTATTTACTTCAGTTCCTGGACTTACCTTTCCTAAACTTACTTGGTATAAAAAAGTCACATTTTGTTATGAAACAGTGTACAGTATCAGCATATCATGAGCAATTG
The DNA here is from genome assembly GCA_036897485.1 of Pelargonium nanum. NCBI lineage: Eukaryota > Viridiplantae > Streptophyta > Magnoliopsida > Geraniales > Geraniaceae > Pelargonium > Pelargonium nanum. The sequence continues at coordinate 2,896 of JAYMTF010000672.1, read as the reverse complement.
AGGTGAGTCTGGCTCAGTAACTAGATGTTTTGGTTCAACCCCTAGAAAACTATATTAGGAAGCCACCATTGTGCTTAGCGCGTAAAAAGGAATGTCTCTGATTTCTACTTTGTTTGAGCATACCGCATCCAAAATTTCTGATTCCCACATAAGCCCTTTCGCTGAATTTGCTTTAAGAACGTAATAAAGCACAAGAAAAAGCAATAACTAAATAGTTTGGGTTTGAGTTATGTTAGGGGCTTTTGCTGAATGAGGTGAATGTATGCGCACCCACCAACACACCAGAGAAGAGGGGTATTTTTTATTGTTTATCTGGGAATAGGAGGTTACATATAATCTCTGGGCCTGAATGCCTTACAGAGATAATGGATTCCTTTAATTATAAAAATATGCCATTTTGTCTTTCTGGAGATTCATAATACGTTCCAGAGTCTTCATTCCTTAACTCCCTTCTCATGTCTAGATATTTGCTCATTTGATGTGATCTGCAGTCTTTTGCATAATTCTTAATAAGGACACTCATTGCAGGATTCATCTGGTATATTTTGGGATAATGACAGCTTAGCAGCTCTTCTTGCTCTTGAGCTAAAAGCAGATCTGCTTGTGCTACTGAGTGATGTAGATGGTCTTTACAGTGGCCCTCCCAGCGATCCACGTTCAAAGCTAATCAATACATACATTAAGGAGATGCATCAGGGTGGGATTACTTTTGGTGACAAATCCAGGGTGGGTAGAGGAGGTATGACTGCCAAAGTAAAAGCTGCTGTGGGTGCAGCTGATGCTGGCATCCCCGTTGTTATAACTAGGTACTGTAGACGACTTTCAAGGCTGTTTTCTATGGTTGGTTTTACATGGAGAAACTTCGAAACTTAATAGGAACTTGTTGAATTATTTATTGTATGATATTAGTTTAGCTACACAAGCTATATGGGTTGTCAGCCCCCACTATGATGCTAGTTTAAACAGTCAACATTGGCTTGGTTGTGTAATAATCTTCCTGTTGTTCCTTTTATAGTGGGTTTGCAGGTGGAAATATTATTAAAGTCCTCCACGGGGAGGGTATTGGTACCCTCTTTCATAAAGATGCACACTTATGGGCTCCAGTCGCCGAAGTTTGTGCTCGTGAGATGGCAGTTGCAGCAAGGGAAAGTTCCAGGCGTCTTCAGGTAGCTATACGTCACATTGCTCCATGATCGTAACTGTATTAATTGGCCTATACATCACATTGCTATATGATCATAACTGTATTAATTGAGAAGTTAGTTTCTTTTGAATTGAAGCACTAATTGCCATGAGAAGTTTCCAATAATCTGGTAATATATTGTTTTACAGGCCGTGACTTCAGAAGATAGGAAAAAGATTTTGCTCGACATAGCTGATGCCCTGGTAGCTAATGAGAAACTGATCATTGCTGAAAATGAAGCTGATATGGCTGCTGCTGAACAGGCGGGGTATTAAAAAACCCTACTAGGTCGGCTGGCTTTGAAGCCTGGGAAGGCAAGATAGTGCTTAATTACTCATTTTTGTCTCAGTTTGTTTTATCATTACAAGTTATTGAACTTGCAACTTTTTGTTTATATCTGGCTCAATCTTATTAAGTTCTACTTTTCTTTACAGATTTCAAGCCTTGCTGGCTCTATTCGTAAGCTGGCGAACATGGAAGATCCAATTGGTCGTGTTTTGAAGAGAACTGAGGTAAGGAGGGTGAATTTTGATTTAAGCGCATATTTCAGGCTTGTGATATTGTGAACAACCTAGATACATTCGACATGAATTTATAACCAGTTAAAAATTACGACTTGGTTCTCTTTTTCCTTTTTTTTTTGGGTGGGTGGGGGAAGAGTTTCTATTTGCTTCCTACCTACAACACTATCTGTTATGTTAATTATCTTTCTTTGATGTTTATGATGATGCTTCTTGTTCAGCTTGCTGATGGACTTCTTCTAGACAAAACATCATCTCCTTTGGGTGTTCTCTTGATTGTTTTTGAATCTCGACCTGAGGCACTGGTACAGGTAAATAGTACCTGTATTTTGGAAATGCATTTGAAATATCTAACATTGTAAGGGTATGTCTGAGTTAATTGGATGTTTTATTGGGGTTATATATTTTTTCCTCCATTTACTTGTATAATGAACCTAAGGTGGGCTTTAATGTCCGGAGTATATAGCTTGGAACTTGTGCTCGTCTATAACTTTTCTACTTCGTTTTATCAATCATGATAAACCTTTGTTTTTTTGTATAATTTGAACAGATAGCTTCATTAGCAATCCGAAGCGGGAATGGTCTTCTTTTGAAAGGAGGAAAAGAGGCTAGACGATCAAATGAAATTTTGCACAAGGTTTAGTTTATTAAAATTTATAAAACATTTTATGCATGCTTTTATTACATTGTTTCTTAAGTGCCTATTTACTTGTATCTTATTAATAAACATTTGTTATATTTTTAGGTTATCACTGGAGCCATCCCAGATAGTGTTGGTGGAAAACTTATAGGACTTGTTACTTCAAGAGAAGAGATCCCTGATTTGCTTAAGGTAGGTAGATTTTGCAATAGTAACTCATAATTGGGTTATTTTTAAAAGGTAAATGACCAAGCATTTATATTTATTTTCCAGCTCGATGATGTGATTGATCTTGTGATCCCAAGAGGCAGCAATAAACTGGTTACTCAGATCAAGGAATCAACTAAGATACCAGTTTTGGGTCATGCTGGTAAGAGAGTGTGCTTTGTATAACATGGATTCTCATGTTATCGTTATTTGCTTGTCTGGTGATATATTTACATTATGTGCTGCCTAGATGGGATCTGCCATGTTTATGTTGACAAGTCGGCTAATATTGATACGGCCAAGCACATTGTATTGGATGCAAAAGTAGATTATCCAGCTGCCTGT
>JAYMTF010000671.1:0-31879 GCA_036897485.1 Pelargonium nanum | reverse complement strand
GGATGGGGTTTGGGTTAAAAGGGGAGAGTTACCCCTGTTGTGTATCTCAATTTTTTTTATAAAAAAAAGTCAGGTTTAGATGTTTTCCAGTTTGAGTCTAAATTATCAACAACAACAACTGAAACACGTTTTAATGTTCTGTGTGGTGATACGATAAACACACTTACTTATAGATTAACTAGAGTAAAATAAGTTAAATTTGTGATATTCAATCGCGTAAGATTGTCGTTAGTCAAGAGTGTTAGAGAATGTCGTGCAAAACGAGTTAACCATTGGGGCAAGTGGTTTAAGGCGTTTACCCCCTTGAGGTATCACGTTCGAGCATCTTTGACGCAACTTGTTACCATGTCAATGTCTGCAAACGGTAATCCAAAGTTCCAAACCACCAAACTTGTTCCATGGAAACTCCCGAACTTGGAAAAATACAACTACATATGTATTAACTGAATGAAAACTAATGGTAAAACTCCAAGTTACAGAAAGTTCCTCCCATAAACCCTAGAAATTATTTTGTTATTTTCAACTCAATCTGATTTACAGTATGATGAATGTACTACAAATCCAATTCTTATTTTGGAACTTCTACTTCCCTCAAAACTTTTGCAGCATCCTCTGGGAAGACGGGATTGATGAAACACCCAGTTCCGATTTCAAACCCTGCGATCCCACTTAATTGAGGTACTATCTGCAAAAACCAGTGAGCATAAGGCATCTCCGAAGCAGCAACCTGGAGTGGAGACGTGTGAATCATGAAATTAAATGGCGGGTTGTTTAATTGCAACACCATCTTTGTAAGCATCAGTTTCAATATTCCTCCAAGGTCAACAACCTGCATAATCCATAGATGAGCTTTAGGATGGCATAATATAAGCATCTCATGAAAAAAAATGCTAACATACATGAAGCGTCGCCTATATAATCGAATTCCCGACTTCTATCAGACGTATATTCCACCAAAAGGATCTTTCTCGACATTCTTCCTCTCTAACAACTTCATATGTAGTACTTTCTCCATGATAAAAAAAAGGTAAGATAATAATACTCCGAAGTGTAAGTATACATTAAAGAAAAATCTATGTTTCTTCGCCCTCATTGGATTATAACAAGCTGAGCTACATTTGTTAGGAAACTTTTTCACTATTTAAGCTAATATATAATTGAAGAAACCTTTATTTCTTTGTGTTTATTATAACACAATGAACAATAGCTTCAGGGTTAGACAGCACTCTGAAGAGTAAGTATTAGAACAATTTAGTGAATTTTCCAATGAAACAAACTGTGCCAACTCTTTTATCATCTCCATCGTCATAGTAGGGAACCAAAAGAATTCCCCAAGAAGCTGTCACCCCAAATCAATAACATCCACTACCATTTTCAAAGAAATTTGAGTTTAGTACAAAAGAAAATTTTTGTCAACGAGTCCGTGTATAAAAAATAACTAGGCTGAATGAAGAGAAATTGCAAATTTTATGATACGCCAGACCATTTCTCACAGAAGGTTTTAGTATTAGAAACTACAGAGATAAGTGATCAATTAACAGAACATGCACTAGCTTGAGCTATTTAGTCCACTAGAAGATTCACCACCATATTTTCAATCTAAATTTCAAAGTCAACCGACAAAAGAGAATGATATACCTTGCTTGAAAGCTATAAAAACCCTCTTGACTTGCATAAAACAATCTAGAAGCAATTCCCATTTACCTTATCATTGTCTAGTTGGTGGAAATGAGAAGAGTGATCCCTGGGAACGATCCATATCTCGAAAGGATAAGAAGCAGCGAACGGAACAACCGAAATGAAATTGAGCGACTCGTCAATCAAAATGTCCTTTGAGCTAACTTCACAAAGACTACACTTCCCGGTCCGACTAAAGTACTCTTTCATACTGTCAAATCGTGTAACAACGCTAGGGGGAATAATTGGAAGAGCCATTATCTGACTGTGAGAGTGACTCATCGATGCCCCAGCTGATGCACCATGGTTCTTAAACACCTAAAGATAATTTGAGAAAACGACAGTTCACAAAAGAGTGACAAAGGAACAATACTCAAACTGGAAAAAAAAACATAACCAATGTTTGTTCAATCGCATATTCACATTGACTATAAAACTATGTCTAAGACTACAAAGAAAACAAATATCATAGATGCCGTAAAGCCTTTACAAAGCTAACAAACAGAACAAACCGATCAAAACAACAACTCTCGTAATAGTAATCAAATTCCATACAAGCTTTATACTTCACTTTATATGAGAATTTGATCAAAACCTATGCTTTTCATAAGAACGTAAAAGCCATTACCTTAGCTTAAAACCAATTCAAATCATTGATGCAGCAAAAAGCAATCCCCACACAGTGAACACTCCATCACTGAAGAGTGAATATAAAAATAAAAACTGAAACTTTACTCTAGATTTTCTATACAATGAATATAACCAATCCAAGAAAAAAATGTATAAGAAGCACCTAGATCATACATTTCCTCAACACAAAAACCCTAATCCCTAAATCAAGAGAAAACAAACCTGTACGTATTTGATGGATTCAGATGCAGCAAGCTGCTCAATCCTCGTCTTGTGAGCAACAAGAACATCACCGATCTCTCGCGGCGACAAGTCGCATAGCTGAACCGAGTGAGTTGGAGTTTCGATCACCACATCGTGAAACCCAAACCCGTCCAGAACCACCCGCGACGAATCAGCGCAATTCGAGTCGGGATCGAGGTTTCTGTCGAGAGCTGGGTAGAGGTTCTGGATGACTCGGATCTTCCAATTCGGGTCCGGCGGGACCCGGAAGATCTCGGGAGCACACTCGTGCTCGTGGCCAATGCAGAAGGGACACTGTTGGGAAGTAGGGTTCGTGGCTGGAGATTTGGATTTGAAATCGGAGGGTCTCTTGGCGCGAGCTGGTGGGGAAATCCCCCATCGGTGGGTGACTGTGTCCTTCCTCAGCTCAGGTGCTCGAGCCTGCGACGCCATTTTTGTCCGTTGTGAGATCACTGAGTGGCGTTGTTGTTGTGAAGATCTCAGTACTGTTGTTGGACTCGTTGTTGGGCTCTTGGGGATTGTTTGGTTGGGTGTAGTTCTTTGCATTGTAATTAGAGCTGACAAATCGGGCAGTGGGCCGGCTCGGGGCTGAATAGGGTGGACGGAGTAGACTAGTATTATCGAGCTCGCTTTGACTCGGGCCGGAAGAACAATCATACGTTTATCGGGTAACTTTTGTCATCCCATGACGTCGATAGTATGATACTTGTGATTTCTTTACCATCTGCTTCACATTATGTTGTTGTTACTAATTTTTATCCGAATCTCCTATCATCGAATCTTCTATTCAACTTGTTTATCATCATCGTGAGACAAATTACATGCAATAAATATGCTAGAGAAAATTATGTAGAGCTAAATTCCACAAGATAAGAGCTTAAAAACATGTTAGGTCAAATAAATCGTGCACAAATAATTGTCAAATTAAATCAATTGTCATCTCAAATTATTAATTCACAAAAACACTTGCAAACATCTTTGCACCTACTTGGAGGTGTATTTATGAGTGGGCACAAGCCATGCCAACCTTCCACTCATTCAAACCCAACCCAACTAATACACAACAATGACAATTGACATACTTGAGGTTTTGACTCAAATACAAATCGAAATTATTAGAGTTCTCAAATACATAATTTTGTTCAAATCTATCATTTCAAATGAATTATTGTTACCGAACACACCATAATAGAACAACAAAATTCGACATATATTAAAACAAAAACATAACATAGCACGTAGTACTCTCACCGTCTAAAAATAAGTGTCTTGTTTTCTTTTTAGAAAGGTAGTTATGTATGAATTGCCAATTGTATTTTTATAATAAGTTAGCTAGTATCTTTTTTTTTTTTGGTATAAAACATGAGGTTCCTGAGCGGACCCGCAAACTCGCAGTTGACACTTTTAAACCGTATTTACCACACCCAGATTAATGCTCATTCGAGTTGGGTAGGACCACAAGGGCGACAAACCTCTCCCTACCAAGTTTTAACGGAAGTCGGGTAGGACCACAAGGGTGGCAAAGCTCTCCCTACCAAGTTCTATCGCAACCACATTCCCTAAGACTCAAACTCGAGACCACAAGTTAAACTGAAACAACTCTTACCAGTTGACCCACGCGCTTTGTGGTATCTTTTGTTCAAATATAGTATTATTCATATATATTGGCTGCTAATGAGCCACAGTAGCTTGTGGTTTTTATGGTCCATGTGTTGTCATGTAGTGTAAAACCACCACACATATATAATAATGTAGTATTGATATAATTTTTAGTATTGATATAATTTTTACACAACATCAACTACAAGTCTACAGCACACACATAGGAGGAGAATGACATGAGATGGTCTCTGTTCAGACACCACACCACTTAGATTTTGGTCTATCTTCTCCTGTTTTCTTTTTCTTTTTGAAAGAAGATTTTGGTCTATCTCCTAGTGCTACACATATTAAATGAATAAATACAAATGTATTGCATATTTGTCTCAAATATTATACTCAATTCCTTCCTAAAACAATTTCATTTTTTTTTTGAAAAATAACAATGACATAGTTTACAGTTAAAAGTTAAAATTGTGTTTATCCTCTTACGAATGCTACTCGTTTTAAATGTTTTACCTAAAAAAAAATAAAAAAATGACGTGTTAAGTTTTGACACGTCATATATATAAGTGATAACCTAACCGAATAAAAATACGTCAAATGTATAATAAGACTAATAAATCGGTTAGTGATGACCTAACCGTAATCATCACTATCCTCCCACACTCTAACTTCCTGACCTATTTATGGGCATCACCAATATCACCAACTAAGACGAGGAGGAGGGACGACAGTCGCAGTGGCACCACATATCTGAAGCACGAGAACCTCTAATTGCATCCTCAAAGTTTCAACCACATCCTCAATTTTCCTCGGTGCTCCAATATCACCAATTGGGTTGCCAGGTTTCTTTTTAACACTTTATTCCACATCCACATTTGTTTATTGAAATGTGATTAAAAATGCTTACCAATTTTCAACTTATGTAGTTAGTGAGCCAGAAATGCTACATCTTCTACGAGATTATAAACTCTGACGGTAACATGCGAGATAAGGGTGGATGGGCTTGAGCTAACTCCAATGTTGTAACGCCATGATACCAAATGTTGTCTTTCACAATGTATTGTGACTTTAGTGCCATCCAGTAAATTTGGTGATGATTTCAACAAAGGAATGATAACGGAATGCCGAAATACCAAAGTCGGAGAGAAGGACAATACCACCCAATTTGAACATGATCTTGCTTGGTTTGACTTTATTGAGAAACAAGCCCTTCTTGTGTAGGTAGGAGAGAGCTCTGAGGGTGAGATGGAGAAGGGAGACAATACAAAGCTCAGATAGCCATTTCGAAAAGCGGAAGGAGATGATGGTGTAAAGGCAATGGCCGAAATTGAAGAGCATGACGTTCAAGACATGGTCTTGACGTTGAAGGAGCAAAAACTAGTCATAATGCTAGAGTGAGAGAGATTATTGATGATTATAATTGCAAATTTGGGAGATAAGAGTATTTTGGGATATGTTCAATACTTTAATGTTCATGTGTGGTGTACATGCCTTGATCTCCAAAGCTAACTAGTTAAGGTAACATGACATCTCATGCTAACGTGAAACTTATAAACTTGTTACATCATGTTACACGAGGTTATCATCTAACTACATGATCGACCCTTTCTCTATCTATCAATTACCGTATCTCCATGGTCAACAATCGTATGTGATTACTGACAAACACCATGCCATCATCGAACTATGTGGTTAACCTTCTCTATTTGTCTATCGATTATATTCTCTTTCTTCATGGTCGACCCTCAAACAGAAGCTCACATCCAAATAGTTTTCGGATTATTTTGTTCCTAACTTGTCATTTCTGGAAAGAAAAAGAAAGAAAAAAAACTATTTTGACAGCAAGATACACAATTTTTCTCATTTTTGTTGTCAAACAAATTAGCTCTATCTGTGTGTTTGTGTCTCTCTCTCTCAGCTCTCCCAAATCTCCACCTAAAAAGAAAAAAAAAGAAAAAAAAAATAATAATCTGTCACTCCCTTCCATTGAATCTCCCAACCCAACCCAACCCAACCCTAAATAGCTGTTTCTATCTCAACAACAAGCTCTTAGCTTTCTCTCACACCAAATATGCATTTCTCACATGTCTCTCTGTCTCAGCCACCTCCTTCTCCATCCTCCTCCCTCCTGCTTCACTCCTGAACATTTCCACTTCGCCGATCCTCCTCGATTTGTTCCTTTTGAGGTTCGATCTGTGAGTAATCGTTTTGGATTCTTTATCTATTTTTGTCTGCTTTTTGTTTAGTTTTGAGCTGCTCCGATCATTGGGTTCTGATTTGTTTTCGATGATCGGGATGGGAAATATGGTTTTTGAAGTGTTTGTGGCATGAAGATTGTGTTTTGAGGTGAAAGTGTGTGTCTTGGCTGATTTGGTATGGATGGTGGATAGATTTGTCTGCATTTTTAGAAGATGCTGTTTTGAGAATCGGATTTTTGTCTCGTGTTTTTACCGGAAATGGTATAGTTTGCTTTTTTGATGCTCTGACTCTGATTACTGTTTTTGGTTTGATCTTATGTAGCTTGAAAATTGCTAGTGAGTGAATCTTTTGAGATTGTTCTTTGGTTTTCAGTTGCTATGTTGATTGTTTTGCTATAGTTTTTGCTTTATTTACTTGCTTTTTTCGGTATTGAGCTGGTCTTGTCATGTTTTTGGATGATCGGATTGTAAAAATGATTTATTTCTTTGTGTTTTTGGAAGGAAGATTGTGTTTTGAGGTGAAAGTGTGTTTTGGCTGAGGGTCTGAAATGGAATGAAGAGCACAATTGTTTCCAAGTTTACTTGACATTTCTGTTGGCATCTGAATGATTTATTTGCTCTAAAATATATTCTGTGTACAGGGCAGAGTTTCCTTTATCTGCCTTTAAAACGGTTTCTCTTTTCATTAACTCTTTTGCTATCCTGGGATGCAGATATTTAAGGGATCGTGAGGGAATTGAGGGGGATGTGATTTGCATGGGGTGAGGATGCCGGAGTTGCGAAGTGGAGCGCGGCGATCAAAAAGGCTTGATGATATTCAGCCTCCTCCTCTACCAGTTGATCAAGCAGAGAACTGGCTACTGCCTGTTCAAAACAAGACCAGGAGAAGAGGTGGTGGTGGAAGAGGAAGAGGTAATGCTGCCGCTGTCGCAAAAGGGCCTTCACCAGCAGTACCTGTGAGGCTGGGAGCTGGAGGTAGAGGCCGAGGCGTTAGATTGATAGATTTAGATCCAGAACCTTGTCAGGTGGCTGCTATTGGAGCTGCTGAGCCTGCTTACAATAGAGTAGAGGTGGTGGCAGATAAAGATATTGCAATGGAGGGTGGAAGCGGAGATAAAATAGTGGGAGTTGAAGAAGAAGCAAGCACAACTCCTGTTCCTGATAGGGTATCCACAAACTGGTTATTATTACTTTTTATTGTCTTATTTGTATCTTTTGAAATGTTATACACGAGAAATTATTATGCGTTGGTTTATAAATATATTGTCGGTATTCTGATTTCTTTTCCTGTTAGCCACCTAATTTTGTCGGTTAAATGATTTACCTGTCATGTGTTTATCAGTTGTGTCTAGCATTAATCTAACTTAACCTCTTTTGTTTTTCTCTTGATGGGTTCAGGTACAAGTGGGTAATTCCCCAATATACAAGGTAGAAAGAAAGTTAGGTAAAGGCGGTTTTGGCCAAGTCTACGTTGGCAGAAGGGTTAGTGGTGGATCCTGTAGAACGGGAGCAGATGCTATTGAGGTACTTTTTTTTTATTTTGTTTATTTTTTGTAACTGTCCATCTTGGAGGTTCTCAGTAATTGTATGATTCAAGATGTAATGGTATACTTGTTACAGGTTGCATTGAAGTTGGAGCATCGTAATAGTAAAGGTTGTAATTATGGCCCTCCTTATGAGTGGCAAGTATACAAGTAAGTGCCACTATAAGCTCTGAATGGACACACAACTAGCATAACATTTATGACTGAAAAGGCTATAAACTTATTATCTGACTACTCTTTTCACTTTTTCTTTGGATTTAAAAGTACCCTAAATGGTTGTTATGGAATTCCTGGGGTTCACTACAAAGGTCGCCAAGGAGATTTCTATATTCTGGTGAGGTTTGGTTTGGAGCTTCTTTCCACGCATCAGGCTTCATTAAGTTATTACATATTGTGCCTGAGATTTCGTATTTATATTTCAGGTTATGGACATACTTGGGCCCAGTCTCTGGGATGTCTGGAATTCTCTTGGCCAATCGTAAGAAATAATCTCTCTCTCACACTCTCTCCCCCTCACACTCTCTCTTTTGCGTGCATTGTATTCCTGTGTGTTTGCTCATTGAACTTATTGGTTCCTGAAGCAGGATGTCCCCATCTATGGCTGCCTGCATTGCAGTTGAGGCAATATCAATTCTTGAGAAACTTCACGCAAAGGGGTAAGCCCCTTGATAACTTCAATGCTTTCAGTTTCTCTCCTAGTATCATCCCACCAATTGATAGCACCATTTCACAATGTTATAACTTGCAACTTATTGCTTTCTGTTATAACTTTGTTATCCTTAACAAGGTTTGTGCATGGAGATGTGAAACCTGAGAATTTCTTACTTGGTCAACCTGGGACAGCTGATGAAAAGAAATTGTATCTCATTGATCTTGGTTTGGGTATGTTATCCAATATTTTTCATTTCAACTATATCATGTACTAGAATATCTTATTGTCGTAGTTTGTCTGACTAAAATGCTTATGCTTCAGCATCTAGATGGAAAGATGCAACCTCTGGCCAGCATGTTGAATATGATCAGCGGCCCGATGTCTTCAGGTTTGTGGATCTCTTAATTCACTAAGTCATGATTAATGATCATATACTGATCATCTCTTTTTGCAGGGGGACAATAAGGTATGCTAGTGTACATGCACATTTAGGTCGAACGGGTAGTAGAAGGGATGATCTTGAATCGTTGGCATATACACTGATATTTCTTATTAAGGGAAGGTTACCATGGCAGGGCTTTCAGGTAAGTTCATGGCGCTGCTTATATGTGTTGCATATTTTATTGAAGTTTAATAAACTTTTATTTATCTTTTCTTACTTTTTTTGGTATTTTGCAACTGCAGGGAGATAACAAAAGTTTCCTTGTTTGTAAGAAAAAGATGTCAATTTCTCCAGAGTTGATGTGTTGCTTTTGTCCTGCTCCATTCAAGCAATTCCTTGAAGCTATTGAGAGTATGAAGTTTGACGAGGAGCCAAATTATGCCAAGCTGATATCATTATTTGATAGTCTAATTGATCCTTGTGCACCAACAAGACCTATTAGAATTGATGGAGCCATTAAGGTAGTTTTGTTTTCATCCTTTTAATATGATTATCATGCTCCAATTTCTTACCTTTTTTTTGTTCTATCTCTTGAATAAATAGGTTGGGCAAAAGCGGGGAAGATTACTTATTAATCTGGAAGAAGATGAGCAACCCAAGAAGAAAGTACGGTTAGGTAGTCCAGCCATGCAGTGGATTTCGGTTTATAATGCTCGCCGGCCCATGAAGCAAAGGTAATTATTACCTTTTTAATGGAAATATTAGTAAGCAAATATCAATGTAATAATATGAGTGTGAATAAGCATGTAACTGAATAGCTAGTTTCTTGGCTAAATAGGGTATGCGAGCTCTACATAGAAACATGTAGGCTATTAAGTTTTGAATTGGTGAAATATATGCTGAATTAATTGCAGATTATGGCTCTGGCAAGTGACCAAGGGAATACCCACAATTGTTCACACAATCACACTGTTTGTCGCACTAAAAAAATGGGAATTTTTTTTCCTTTGGAAAATTTTAATTTTCGTGGATAACCATCACATTCGTTACTGTAAAGATTATTATTTGTTAAATTTCATCACATCACTGCAAACTTTTTTTTATGAAAGTACAATACTACAAACTTTAATTACACTAATCCTTAAAATAACATATAAGTTTCATAAATATCATTTGGTTTTAACGCAGTCATAAAGGTATAGCCGGTTACCACTCAGCCTTAATGCCAATTGTAATGGGATAGATTTTGATTTAGTTGTCAAGGGATTTGTAATTCCATCTTCTATGCAGATATTTCATGAACAAACAAAAAGAAGTTAATACAACCACTAGGAATTGTTTTGCCAAAATATTTTGAGATCAGAAAATGTTTTTCATCCAAGAAATGGATCATAGTTTACGATGGTTTCACTACGCGCAAAATATTGAAGTTAGTAATATCTGGAATTCCTGTAGGATTTCATCTAGTATCAGTCCCTTTTAAGCAAAACATGCATGTGTGCATGAAAAAAGAACAGATCAATGGAAAAGATTTTGGGGTTTTGTAATTTCTTAGCACTTAAAGTCCGCTTGGCATATAATGTGCAGTTCAAATTCGAAGTCAGGAAACATTTGAAGAGATATTGTTTACTTTAGCTCTCTAGTTAATAGTTAATACATAAGCTGTTAAAGTTTCATGTGATACGATATTTGTTTGTATATGTAGGTATCACTACAACGTAGCAGACTCCAGGTTACGTCAACATGTAGACAAGGGGAATGAAGATGGATTGTATATAAGCTGCGTTGCCTCTGCAGCAAATCTCTGGGCATTAATCATGGATGCGGGGACAGGCTTTTTTGCCCAAACCTATGAGTTGTCTACTGCCTTTCTTCACAAGGTTATCATTTAGATGTGTTGGTCGTTATTAACTTATGTTCACTTTTATTGCATGATTTTAATAGTTGAATTTCTTTATTATTATTTGTGTTTTGTTAGGATTGGATTATGGAACAATGGGAAAAGACCTACTACATAAGTTCGATTGCTGGTGCAGCTAATGGGAGTTCCTTGGTGGTAATGTCTAAAGGTTGGTAACTCTGTATATTTAGACTTCAGAATGTCGATTACTTATAGCCTTGTAGCATTATAGAATTTACCTATGTATATGTGCAATAGTAGTATATCCTTTTCTTAACTTTCTTGAATCGTCTAGAAACCATCAATAAAATGTGATTATTTCTTGACATTTTGGCAATACTCAGGAACTCCATACACCCAACAATCCTACAAAGTGAGTGAATCCTTTCCTTTCAAATGGATTAATAAAAAGTGGAAGGAAGGTTTCCATGTCACATCCATGACAACAGCTGGCAGTCGTTGGGGTGTGGTAATGTCCCGGAATGCGGGATATTCTGATCAGGTACTATTTCCTATACAGTATAGGTGCCTGGCTAAATGGGCTGAGGGCCATCACTGGCCGGACCTGATTACACGGGGCCTGGGCTGGAAATAGGTGGCCCAAAAACATGCATTTTTTGCCCGGTCCATTTAGTCCCAACCCTGAGCGGGCTTGGCTCGAATTTGGCACACGACTTATTTTCTTTTTCGGGTTTGGGCCGATAAAAATGGCCCAACAAGGTAACTTGCAATTTTGGCCTGGTCCGTCAAGCCCTGAGCCCAGCCCGATATCCCCTGCTGCAGGCTGGAAATGGTAGCATTGTCTTGTGGAAGAAGCTGATTTGTTTTTCCATTTGTGATGATGCAAGGTTGTAGAGCTTGACTTTTTGTACCCAAGCGAAGGTATACACCGGCGATGGGAAAATGGTTACAGGATAACGTCTATGGCCGCCACTGCTGATCAGGCGGCTTTCATACTGAGTATTCCAAAACGGAAATTGATGGATGAAACTCAAGAAACTTTGCGTACCTCTGCCTTCCCTAGCACCCATGTAAAGGTACGTGCAACACCATGAATACATAGAGACAAATTCAAATCCATCGGAGTTTTTCATGAATTAGATAAAACAACAGTGGGTGTTGAAGACGATACCCTGTGAGGAGCAGGAGCCCCTCGTTATAAACACGCTATACTTGGCCCCATTTGTAGATAGCTCCCTACTATCTTTTGCTATAGAATGAAAAATTGAAAGTAGAGGGAATTATCTGCAAAAGAAGCCAAGTATAGGGTATATATTTGCTAACGATTCTTTTATTTATAACAACACAATCCTTGCTGAATATGGCTTTGTTACATTATGCAGGAAAAATGGGCTAAAAATCTATATATTGCATCGATTTGTCATGGCCGGACTGTATGCTAGCTCGCCAAGTGTTCATTGGAAAAATACTAAACCTCGATTAAAGACGGGGTCTTTTGTGATGTAACTTTATCAAAATAGGAGGGAGGCTGTTGTTGTCTTATACAAAATCTTCATGTAAAGAAGAAAAAGAGAAGAAAGATATTGAAGAATGGAAGTCGGAAAAGCAAAAACTGACTTTGGCTGAGGGTTGTGACTTGCGCATTTGTGATTCTAACCTGTCCAGCCATTTGTGCTGTGAGTGAGAGTGTATAAGTTAATTACATAATTGTAAAACTGAATCCTCTGTAAATTACAATGCTATTTGCTGATTAATGATATATGGAATAGAATAGCTCAGTTTCTTTCATATGTTGTGGCTTTGGCTTTTAATGCTTTGTTTGTTCCAAAGAAATCCAAAGAATCATTGATTCTTGTTGTTTTGAGGAAATGAGTTTAGTATATTCCTACTCATTTTTTGTGAATTAACTTTGAACTCCTGAATTTTGGCTTGATTGTTGATGATATTCTGAGTTTTATGAGTGTTTTTTATTATATGATATTAAACGTCGATTAAGATATGCCGATTGGATTGACAATGTTTTTACTCTTCGACGGGGACAATGACATGACAATTTATAGCATATTTTTGTGCGTGTGAGTACTTGTCGCGTTGAAAGTTGATATTGTATAAGACTACATTAATATAAATGCGATACATAACATGTTTACGAACATATTTCGTTCCCCGTCACATGGTGAGACTCGAATTGTCAGTTATTACCATTACGACCCTACGATTGCATCTTTTGCAGTTTTGTATAAATATGAGGGCTAATTTGGGCAATATTTGTATCAACCACAGATAGTTGAAGCCTAAAACCCTAAACCCCTTCTCGCGCCACCAGTCACATTGCTCTCTATCAAGACTACGAATTATGCGACCTCCGAGGGGTGGCGGTTTCAGAGGTGGCCGTGACGGTGGACGCGGTCGCGGTGCCGGCGGTGGACGCTTTGGCGGTGGAGGTCGTGGCGGCGGCGGCCGCTTTGGTGGTGGAGGTCGCGGTGGCTTCAATGAAGGTCCTCCGGACGAAGTCGTAGGTCTGTTCGTTCTCCTGCTTTTCCCTTTCATAGCTTTGTTTGGATGCTGAGAGACTTAGCATTTTTTCTGTTAAAATTGCTATAATAATTTTAGGATTGTTTGTGTAGAGGTTGCTAGTTTTCTTCATGCTTGTGAGGGCGATGCAGTGACTAAGCTCACCAACGAGAAGATACCTTACTTCAATGCTCCAATTTATCTCCAGAACAAGACGCAGATTGGCAAAGTTGATGAGATCTTTGGTCCTATCAATGAATCTGTATGCTCTTTTTAAAGTTATTTTAGCTTTTGAATTGAACTCATAATTGATAAATTTGATCCGAAGTAATCTATTTCATCACCTGCCACCAAAACCTCAAATTTTGATCATTTATGTTGGTTGGAGACTAAGGCAATAACTAAAGATTGATGTGAAAAAAATCAAATTTTGAGACTCAAAATGGGCAAATTCGGATGTTTTTTGGGCACTGGTGATTAAATTTGAGATATCATTGGTGATTTTGAAAATAGTTAGAGGATCATTAGTGAGATATCATTGGTGTTTTGGCATTTTTCTGATGTGGTTTCTTTATTGGTGCAGTATTTTTCGGTTAAAATGATGGAGGGCATTGTGGCAACTTCATATGCTGCTGGTGATAAGTTCTATATCGACCCGGCAAAACTCTTGCCTCTTGCAAGATTCCTTCCACAGCCAAAGTATGTTTGTGACTCTATCCTATTGAAACCATTGTTGACTGTTTTGTTTAGTTTATCACAATTTCATATTGTATATTTGATAACTGCATGTTGAAGACTAAGGTAGCGTTTGGGTTAAATTTTCATGAGATTCTCATTCTCAATCATTTTCATGAACAAGAAGTCCTTATGCAAACATGAAGAATGCGAATTTCATTTCTCATTCTCGAACAAAAATTATAATCATAATGCTTCCCAAATGTGTGATCATATGTGAGCTAAGCAGCCTAAGGTAGGCACTTCCAAAGTGTGATTAATCATGGTAATGTGGCAAATGTGTCTAATCTTTGTTAAGGACATGTAGGAGGCTTAGGGTGACCAAATGAACTTGGATATTACACCAATTTGCTTCTTGGCTGATGACCCATTTTGGATCTCTTATTGGCTTCCGTTGTCTTTTATATGGTGGCTCACGATTTACTTCGGGTGCATTGGGTATTTGTGCAACACCATGATACTATTGAGTTAGTCCAGAAAGGCAGAAACTGTTATAGTGCAAATGTGTGTTTGTATATGTTAAGAGTATAAAATTAACATTGGGCCTTAAACTCCGAGTTCAAGCTGTAAGTTAAGTTGGTTCTCTTTGTGGTATCAGAGATTTATTGACCTAAAGTTCACAAGTTCGAGTCCCGCCGTCACCTTGCATGTGAGGGGATACATTGATCCTGATCCTGTAGAGTATAGATGTACTTCATACATGGATGCCTAAACATCACATGCACTTTTCAATCAAATTTTGATGTTGCCTTACTATTACACTACAGGGGACAAGCACAAGCTGGTAGAGGTGGTGGTCGTGGGGCTGGAAGAGGCGGTTTTAGAGGTGGCAGAGGTGGAGGCGGTGGCTTCCGTGGTAGGGGTGCCCCAAGGGGAGGCAGAGGTGGCCCCCCACGGGGCCGAGGCGGGTTTAGGGGGGGCAGAGGGAGATTCTAGAGCAGGATTATGTAACATTAACATTACTCTTTTTTTTGGTTGTCATTTCAAGATACATTGGACACACATGAACTTTATAGTTGTTTGAATGGTAGTTATTTTTTTTCCCTTTTCAAGTAATTGTTGCTAATGGAGTGAGCAGTTCTTTCTGCATTTTTGTTTGTGATAGATGTATTACCTGCAGTTGCAATGAAAGCTTACATCTGATTTGTTATTGCAAATTGCTCAGCCTTTTTGGTATCAAATGTGTTTTTCTAATATAAAGACTTATAGTTCAGAGATGTGTGTTCTCTCTTGTTTTGGTATCAAATGTGTGTGTTAATATGGACATTCTCTTTGAAAATTAGCCAAAATCTAATCAAAATTTTTGTTTATATTTATTTATAGTATATGAAAAATTGAGCATCACACAGTTGGAGCATTAGTCATAGCATTCTTCATATACATAATTGGATTTCTGGGCTGGGTTTGAAATGCTTAATTCAAACCCTATTGTTAGTGCAAAATCCGAACTAAAACTCGAATCGACTCAATTCAGATCAAGAGAACCTGATGCGGTTTTTAATATGATTTGAATCAGTTCGATCCATATTTTGACGGAATATTTTTGAAATTTAAGTTACTTCTATTGCAATAAATTTAAGATTTATTTTCTTTTTCCATTTTTTATACAATAATTCACATCAATTTCAATGTTTTTATCCTAAAAAACATATATAATTATGTTATTTAAACTAGTGAGGGTGAAATGACTAGTTTGTCCTTGGAATGCAATTTCACCTTCCAATCCATTTTCATCTCCCACTAGTGCTAGAGTACAGACCAGTCAGTCTCTGATAAACCCTTTTCCTTAAACCATATTCTCCATTGCTTCTCTTCTCTGCTCTGCTCTCTCCGTCGAGCCCATGCTCTCCTCCACAGCCATGGCCAGCCTCCACGCCTGCCCCAAAACCCTCTGCACCTCCTCCTCCTTCCCGCCTTCTAACCGATTCAATACAAGCTCGATCAATCGTAGCTCCTCTCTCCAAACTAATCTCTTGCATCGAAGACCTCATGTGTTCAGGGCCATGGCGTCTCTCAGCTCCCTCCACCACCACAACAGCCATAGAGGTAACCCCCAACGGTCCATTTCCAGTTTCCGCATTAGAATTCGTAGAAGAGGGCTTGTTTGTCATCGGTTGTATCGAATTAGGGTTTTAAAGCTGCACTGTTGTTGATTTTGTGATTTTTGTTTTTGTTTTGACTTTTGGTGCAGTGGTAGTTAACTCTAGGACGGTCTGTTTCGCGAGAATTTCGAACACTCAAGAAACTACTTCAGTTGCTGTGACACCACAAGTGCCACCCCCGTCTTCACAATTGTAATCAATTTGATTCCTATTCTGTTCCAACATTGTTTTTGTTGGTATAGAGCTGTAATGTGTTCTATTAACATGTTTTGTAGTGGCTCGCCGCTCTTTTGGATTGGAGTTGGAGTTGGGCTCTCTGCGTTATTTACTTTGGTGCGAATGTCGAACACTCTAATTTCATTGTATAATGCATTTAGGTAGTGTTTGAATTAGAATTTTTTCTTTGTTCATAATAGGAATTAAGAATCGGAATGAGAATGAGATTCAAATTCATCATGTATGTATGTAGACTTTTGGTCGTGAGAATGGCTATGGAATGAGAATCTCATTCCCATTTCAATTTTTTTTATTCGGACGTTATCTTAATAATATTAATTTTTTGCTGCATCAATTTTTATTTTTTTTTCTTATAATTTTTTTAACAAATTCATGTAATTGCAGGTGGCTACGAACTTGAAGGTGAGTGTTAGTCTCCAATGAGGTGTGGTTATGTAAGGCCTTGTAAGTTTTTGAAATTTTTGCTTGTAGTCTTTTTGGAGGTAAAAGATGGACTGATCTTTGTCCGCCCTTCTCTACGTCACCTTTGATTGTATGTTCTTAGATGCAGTGGTCAGTGGGTTATACACTTCATTCATAATTATCTTTTCTCTTTTAAATTTGATTGGACCCATAGCCGATCTGATGAGATGATTAAAATTCTGTGGCATAGTTATTAAAGTCTCAAGGCACACAAAGGTGTAGATATCCTTGGTATCGAGGTGCGAAGTGGAGGCATGTGCCTCCTGAAGGCAGGCGCACAAAGTTCAAAACATCAAAACCAATTTTCATACAATCATATTCATAGTACATTCTGATTCATCATTTCTAGGATTGCATATGAAGATTTATGAGATAAAACATTATTGCAGATATACCTTAATGAATAGGAATGTCTCGGTGATTTGTCTTAACTGTCTCCATTTGCATTGGTATCTTTTAATGGGTCTATAATCTGTTGCTGTCCATGCAACATAGCTATAGCTATAAGTTTTACTGTAGCAGAATTTAGCCTTGGACTTCTTTCATATGATTTCATTTTTGCTCAATTACTTGTTTGCGACTTTTTGTTAATAAATAATGGAAGCCTTTATTTCATATTTTCTAGAAATATGCTATGCAACAAGCTTTCAAGACTATGATGGGCCAGATGAATCCTCAGAACAATCAATTTGACAATTCTGCTTTTTCTCCAACTTCCCCTTTTCCATTTCCAATTCCTCCAACATCAGGGCCTGCGACATCACCTTTCTCAGCTGCCTCCAGAACTGCAGTTACTGCAGACGTACCTATGACAAAAGTAGAACCAGCACCAGTAGCTGCGTCCACATCATCAGTTGATGTCAAAGATGGTACAGAAATCAAGATTGAATCAATCACCTATGAGACAGATGCTAATACGGAATCAAAGAAATATGGTAACAGATATTCTCTACTTACTGCTATTTTATTTATTTAATTTATTATTATTTTTTTTACTACAGCACTTGTATATGTTATATAAGCGCATATAAAAATAAATATTCATTTTTTTGTTACAACTATTTTGGATTCTATATTATTGAAAAATTTCTGTACTGCCTTATCCGAATACTTGTATGCTTTAACACTTCCATGCTTTCCTGCTGCAATTGTAATGTTTAGTTCTATGTTTGCATGTGCTTGCAAGTACAACAGCAAATATTAGCTATATGTCTAAACTAGTATATGCTATCACATATATATTACAAATTGAATATTAATTTAGCCATCATTTAGTAATTTCTTGACATGTTGCTATTTGTTGGACATTTTCTTATCCAAATTCTTATGCAACTTCCATTCACAGCCTTTGTAGATGTTTCTCCAGAAGAAGCTGAGCTGAAGACGTCGTTTGTAAGCTATACAAATGTAGAAGAGACGAGTTCTTCCAAAGATGGTCAATCTGTTGGAGAGGTATGTCTTTACTGCTTAGCTATATTGCATTGTTTTTGAAATTGAACTAGTTGGGTATTGTAAAAAATAAAATGTTTCCCCTCCTTCAGAATGGAGCAGTTCATAAGCAGGCTGGAGGTTCTTCTGATGGGTCACAATCTACTCGTAAGTTAACAGCTCAGTTGAATCTACTTTCGGTTTCTCATTTTATACTGCACGTATTGTTCCCTACGGATCAATTTTATTTGTTAATGTTAATGTAAAAACATGCAACTATTGCTGATAAGTACCTAGTGATTATCTCATTAAGTAGAATATATCAAATTTCCAACAATATGAACAAACTTCCTGCTACTCTGATTTAGCTCTATTGCCAATAATACTAATGTAATTGGTATCCCCTTATATTTATTTGTTGATTCATCATCCCTGTACTTCAAAGTGACTACAAGGCAGAGTCTAGGGCCTGTTTAAGTCTAACATAGTTGATATTAATATATTTGGGTCTTGACATATATAATCAATACTTAATATACATCTATTGTTGATTAATCAATACATAATATACATCTATTATTGACTCTCTACATTTATAATCAATACTTAATATACATCTTGGGTCTTTACATACATCGCTATTGTTGATTAATATGCTTCTTGAGCTATTTAATACAGTATATATCTTGAGATGCATAGATGTTGTTATCTGTATGGGGCCATTCAAACATTCTAATTATTGTTGGATTGTTGCATATATAATTTTTTTTTAAAAGTAGGCAAATCAATGAAGTGCTTTTTCTGGCCAAGGGCAATGCAAATCTGCTTGTGTTATATGATGTTGAATCAAATTTCATCTGTTATATCATATTATGTGGAGTTCAATTTGCATATCTAGACTTGTAGTATCATCATCATTCGAGAAGTCTAATCTTCCAGTTCAATCCTTTCAGGAATGATATTCTGTGGCTCTTGACTGTCCTTCTCAATTTGGTGCTTATATTAGTATGATCAACCATCTTTAGTATGCTCTGATCTGTTCATGATGGTAAATGCAGGTCCTGTCATGTCAGTGGAAGCTCTGGAGAAAATGATGGAGGACCCAACAGTGCAGAAGATGGTTTTTCCGTAATATAGCTTCTTATCTGTTACTTTTTTTATTGGATTTCTAGCTTTGATAATACACACAAACACATATTGCTAAAAATTAGTTTAAAGTTCAAATATTTACATAAATGTGACCAGAAAGTAAGAATAAGTCCTTTACAATACTCAATTCTTTGTTGGATAATCCAAAGTGTCAGGGGAGCTTATCAAAGAGGATGAATATTAGAATAACCATCAAAATGAATAGCTTTCCCTCCTTTCAAGTTTAGAAATGCCTCAAAATTGAACTCAATTCTTGCAGCCATCTACCTGTGGAGATGAGGAATCCTGCTACTTTCAAATGTATGCCCATTCTTCCCTGCTGCATCTTTTATTTGAGAAGTTCATGTGCCGTTATATTTATTGTTTCACCGCATCATCATGGACTTATCTATTTCTAGAATGCGATTTTATTTTCATTCTTTTGATGGATAGCATGAATGTACAATGTATATCCTAAGTTCTATCAATATCAAGGCAGCACTGAGCCTATTGTGCCTATTGTTTAACAGGGATGTTACAGAATCCAGAATACCGTCGGCAACTGGAAGACATGCTGTAAGTTATCTATTCTGTTTTCCTTATAATTTGATTTTATGTAAGAGATCTTTGAGTATCATGATGGATAGAGTTTATGAGCTCTATATAATTAGATGTATTTCTCTATAAGTTTCTCACAAGGATAGACTACACATTTTTCAGTTCTTGTGGTCCTCGATTCCTTTCCCATCATCTGTGTTGCATTTTCTTTTTCAGGACTAATATGGGTGGAAGTCCTGAATGGGACACTCGTATGATGGAGTCCTTGAAAAATTTTGATCTTAGCAGCCCCGAGGTCAAGCAGCAGTTTGGTAAGTCTGGAAGTGCCTGGTCTATTGTTGCATTATGCATTATGCCCAGTTCTCAATTTCCCCCCCTTCTATTTCTGGACAATTTGATATGATGCAGTAATAGCTAGTAGTTTAACTCAATAATTCTGTTTTACTGGAATAATTTGTTTTAATTGTCTCCCAATGATTTGTTTGTGCATTTGAGCTCTTCCTTTTGTCGCCTCTTTTTGAGTGGAAGATCATGATGAGTGTTCGTCACTTTTAGAATACATGATCTAGATTTTGACATGTCTATGCATTTTGGGGCTATCGTAGCTACCTATTGGGACCTACATAAGTATTTTGAGATTTTGTTGTAACAATACTCAATTTCATGTTCAATAGCTGCCATCACATCAATTTAGTTCTTGGTTTGATGTCTTTGCATTGATTGTTTCTCATGCATTGTTGCAGATCAAATTGGGCTTACACCTGAAGAAGTTATATCAAAGATAATGGCCAATCCTGATGTTGCCATGGCATTTCAGAACCCTAGAGTTCAACAAGCCATCATGGATGTATGTAGTACTGCTGAATTAATTCAGTAATCAATTATTCTCCGTATCACTTTTCTAACGATACATTGCTTTTGCAGTGTTCACAGAACCCAATGAGTATTACCAAATATCAAAATGACAAGGAGGTAATCCCCAGTTCCATTTATTTTAAAAGATTGATCTCTTTTATTTTAGTTTTTCTATATATTTATTATGAAGCTGGTTTATCTTCTCTTTATCATGTTTTGTATCAAACTTTACTTTATGCGCCCTCCGTCCCAAGTTAGTATCTTGGTTTTCTTTTTGAGAAAAATTAAGAAGTTAGTGTTGTACACCTCTTTTATGCCCATGGGCTTCTGTTGTAACAAACTTAATGGATACCAACTAATCTATTTTAAGGATATTATTGATAATTCATACATAACTGATATCCTAGTAAGGAAAGAGTACGCTCATTTTTGGGACAAAAATGCAAGAGAAACAATACACTCATTTTGAGATGAAAGGAGTGTTTGTTTTGGTCGCTCTTATTTTGAATCCAATAACTGCCACTCTTAAGTTTGAAGCTGTCACATTTATGAATCATAGTTTTGAGGTATCATTATAGCTTTGAACAAGCCGTTTTTACCTGTTTACTGCCATGATCTTGCTTTTTACTTCTTTTTGAAAAGAATGATTTATTTTACTAGTGCCGTGTTTTTGTTTTCAGGTTATGGATGTTTTCAATAAATTATCGTCACTTTTCCCCGGAATGAGTGGTTAACTTTGATTCTAATAGTTGCAAGCAGAACAAAATCAAGATGGCAGTTGTATTTGACGAAGGTTGTGTCAATTTGATTATACCTTTTGGAGTGGAGTGGAGTTGCGCATACGATACAAGGCTATTCCATGGTTGCACAAGTGTAACAGTCTAGAAAAGTTTTTACCTGGAGATTCTTTCTTTAGTTTCATTTTTGTGTGTGTGCTATGTCTGATATTGATGATGATGAGATTTTGAGGTTTAACATTATAACACCAACTGTACATGATTGATTTGTTAGTTTCATTCAGTGTTGGAACTAAGGACTAAGGTGTTTTTAGCCTAATTCTATACTTCACTTTCTTCCTTCTCATAATGAATGTCTATTTCCTTTACTTTTTATTGAAATCCCGAGATGGGGGAATAAATGAGTGAGATCTTTCGGGTTGCAGGTTGGGTTTTACGTGCATGCTCTTGTGGGCTTGTCTAATCTGATTATAATACTTTTTTTACATAAGGCCCCACCACGAGATCGGGTCTATTATATGTGATCCAAATAGAAAAAATTGAGGTTAAACTATTTATATTGTGTCAATTTGGTTCCACAATTATGCAATTTTATTTTAGATTGTTCCTTTATGTAACTATGCAGTTAAAGAAGCCATTACAAATGTCGGAAATACTAGGCCTACTAAATGTACTAAAAATGGAGGGGGACTTGACATTTAATCCAATTTTTCTGTTATATATTTTTGATCAAAATAATATGTTGACGCAGTGTCCATGTTGCAATGATATGACGTTTATATGAACAATATTGTTTTATTTTCAATAGAATACAACATTGTTACCCCACAAGTGTGTCATGTGTGCCATCAATTTCGATAAAATGTGGTTAGTCAAGGTTATATGGATGCCACATCATCAACTTATTTTTTAATACAAAAAATAAACGTCATGTCAATTTATTTTGGTAACGTAGTTACCGATTAAATCAATATGAAATTAATTTGGCCAAATGATATTGATAGTGTGAGAGTGAGGACTAAATTAGAATAGAAAACAAGTTAAGTACCAATTTGAAACAAAAAAAATAGTTTAAGGGTGAAAATGAAACATTTTCTATGTATAAATAAAGAAAACCGTACAATACACAGTATATGGCGGCTGTAATGAAATGGAAATTGGAAAACCAACTATGAAGTGAAGCCCTAAGGAACTGTCACTGACGTGGCAAGACACCGCCTCACAATTCTCCGTAACTACCAAAAATAAAATCCGTACACTCCCACTCCCATATATAAATACCTCCGCGAACAAACTGTCACTTCCCTCTATCTCCAGTCTCTGCCCTGCAACTGGACTAGAGGTTCAAACCCTAACTCGCTCCCATGGCGACCGACCCCACTCACTCCCAACTCGCCGCCCTCCTCGGCCCCGATCCTTCCCAATTCGAAGCCCTAATCTCCCACCTCATGTCCTCCGCCAACGACCAGCGCTCTCACGCCGAGTCTATCTTCAACCTATGCAAGCAATCTCACCCTGACGCTCTCTCCCTCAAGCTCACCAACCTCCTCCAATCCTCTCCGCGTCCCGAGGCTCGCGCCATGGCCGCTGTGCTCCTCCGCAGGCTCCTCACCCGCGACGACGCCTACCTCCACCCCCGCCTCTCCGGCTCTACTAAGTTCACTCTCAAATCAACGCTCCTTGCTTGCCTCCAGCGCGAGGAGGCTAAATCCATTTCCAAGAAGCTCTGTGACACTGTTTCCGAGCTCGCCTCCGGGATCCTCCCCGACGGCGGCTGGCCGGAGTTGGTTCCGTTCATTTTCCAGTGCGTCAGTTCCGATAACGTCAAGCTTCAGGAGTCTGCGCTCTTGATTTTCGCTCAATTGGCTCAGTATATCGGTGAGACATTGCTGCCTTATCTGAGCACCTTGCACTCTGTTTTCCTCAAGTGTCTGGGGTCATCTCCCAGTCAGGATGTGAGAATTGCGGCTCTTGGAGCCGCCGTTAATTTCATTCAGTGCCTCTCCAATGCTGCGGAGAGGGACAGGTTTCAGGACTTGTTACCGTTGATGATGCAGACGTTGACGGAAGCTTTGAATTGCGGACAGGAGGCTACGGCGCAGGAGGCTCTGGAGTTGCTGATTGAATTGGCGGGAACAGAGCCAAGGTTCTTGAGGAAGCAGTTGGCTGAAGTTGTGGGGGCTATGCTGCAGATTTCGGAGGCCGAGACACTTGAAGAAGGGACTAGGCAGTTGGCTATTGAGTTTGTGATTACTCTTGCGGAAGCAAGGGAGAGAGCTCCCGGGATGATGAGGAAGTTGCCTCAGTTTATTCAGAGATTGTTTGCCATTTTGATGAAGATGCTGTTGGATATTGAGGATGATCCGGCCTGGCATAGTGCTGAAGAGGAGGATGAGGATGCTGGTGAGACGAGTAACTACAGTGTTGCACAGGAATGTTTGGATAGATTGTCGATTTCTTTGGGTGGGAATACCATTGTTCCGGTTGCTTCCGAGCTGTTTCCAGCTTACTTGGCTGCTCCTGAATGGCAAAAGCATCACGCAGCACTTATTGCCCTTGCACAGATTGCAGAGGGTTGCTCAAAGGTATTTGAAGTCTTGTTTGCCCTTGAAGTCTTGTGTGTACCCTTAGCTTTATATATAGTGCTACTATAAGTATCACCTACTATCACCTCTGAACTTTCACTTTTACTTCAGATACTCTGTAATTGGTTTAATAATCCTGTTTATTAATTTGCTTATTTCTTCTGTTTTTCTCATAGTTATGTTAATTGGATTTTGGGACTTTGTTTTCACTGGATTTAGGCTTGATTATATTTTGCATTCTAAAACTGCAGGTAATGATAAAAAATCTAGAGCAGGTAGTCTCTATGGTATTGA
Organism: Pelargonium nanum; assembly: GCA_036897485.1. Lineage (NCBI taxonomy): Eukaryota > Viridiplantae > Streptophyta > Magnoliopsida > Geraniales > Geraniaceae > Pelargonium > Pelargonium nanum. The sequence continues at coordinate 7,452 of JAYMTF010000671.1, read as the reverse complement.
ACTCATTTCAAGATCCTCACCCTCGTGTGCGATGGGCTGCTATTAATGCAATTGGGCAATTATCCACAGACTTGGGCCCGGAGTTGCAAGTCCAGTATCATCAGCGTGTGTTACCTGCATTAGCTGGAGCTATGGATGATTTCCAAAATCCACGAGTACAGGTTTGGTGCAATTGCACTTTCTATATAGTATATCTTCAAACCTACTCTACACTGTCTTGATGTAATATAATTCCAACTATAATGATATTGTCCTGTGCAGTTCTTAAAACTTTCCACTCAGTTTGCTCCCTTCCTCCTTTTTTTTCTCTTTCTGTTTTCACTTCTTGCATTGAACCTCGTAATTAAGGAGAAATTGTTACTGTGTGATTTCGACTTTTAGTGTTGTTGGGCATCTTTTTTGTTGTTGTATTCTGTTTTCATTGATGGGTGTGTATCCATGCATACATATTATGTGTTTGTTTCATCATCTTATGTTAATTTCTTTGGTTTCGAGAAAATTATCCTCTAATCATTATCAAATATAGAAGCTCTGATTCTCAATCATAGTTTTTGTCTGCTTTTCTATTTCATTTAGTATTTTTTACATTCTTTGTTTGTCTGTCTCAGGCCCACGCTGCTTCAGCTGTGCTTAATTTCAGTGAAAATTGTACTCCAGATATCTTAACACCATACTTGCAAGGAATTGTAGACAAACTTCTTGTACTTCTACAGGTATGCATTCATTCTTGTCTAGGCCTTTTATTAATCTAATTATTTTTTCTCTGCTATATCTGGAGCATCATTAGAATAGAAAGGGGAAAATGTAAATAAAAACTCAAAAAGGAGGTTCTCAATGGTGAAACTGAGCTTAAACAAAATGATTAAAAAGGGTCCCAATGGGAATTATGGGAAGAAGATAATGATTCTTGTCCTTATTAACTCATAACCAGCATATACTGTAAAGCATAATCACAATGAAAAGTATAGTGAATTGAAGTAGTTCCATGGAATTCGTAATAGAAGCACTATAGAACAGTTTTCCTTACTGACTGAGGTAAATTAATGACATCTGAATTCTGAATTTATGGGATGAACAGAGTACTGTACAGCAAAAATAGAAAATAAACTCATGCCACTCCCCTGGGATTACATGCCCATCTGTTTTCAGTCTTTAGCTTTACCATAACATGGTATGGCAATAGACTTAAAAGTTACAAAAAACAATGTTGTTTGTTGTACGAATTTTTTGAAAAGTTCTTTTTATATGTATATCTGGAAACTAAATATGAGTTGAAACTTTTTTGTTTATTGTCTTGCAAAGATGGAACTCCCCAGAGCGTACTATTTCCTTCCTTTTAAGGATCATTTATATAAACTTTGTTTGGATGTCATTTCTATATTTATTTTAAGCTTATCATATTAAACATCCATGTATACAATGTAGAATGGAAAGCAAATGGTGCAGGAGGGGGCTCTGACTGCTTTAGCATCTGTAGCTGATTCATCACAGGTATTTTGTAGACCTGTTGTGTATTTCATTGGTCGTAGTTATCTTATATAGTAAATTGATTTGGCTTGGATCTATGTATTAACAGGACCAATTCCAGAAATATTACGATGCTGTAATGCCTCTCTTGAAAACTATTTTGATCAACGCAAATGACAAGTCTAACCGCATGCTTCGTGCCAAATCTATGGAATGCATTAGCTTAGTTGGGATGGCTGTTGGGAAGGACAAATTTAGGGATGACGCCAAGCAGGTAATGATTAATAAAGACCCATTGATTATATGCGGCAGTCGTTTTGGTTTTTGTGTTTCAAGTGGTTTTAATGGTTTCATCTTGACCAAACATGCACTCGTAGTTATTCTGATTTGTAGATTCTCTATCAATCCTTTCCTTTCATTTAAATTTGTTTTTGGAAATAAACCTGTTATAAGTTTTTATTCTTGGTTCAGCTGCTATAGTTCACTCTGTTTGTAAGTTACCAATGTATTTGGTAGGTTCCCTTATTAATTTTGTGCTGCCAGATTATGGAAGTTTTAATGTCCTTGCAAGGATCTGAAATGGAGGCAGATGATCCAACAACAGGTTACATGTTACAGGTATGTTTCACTAGATGATGTAATTACCTTGATACATGCATATCCTACAATTCTGATTGTAAATGTTCTTTATAAAGCTATTTATGTGCGGAATTAAGGTTGAATAAGAATATATTTTTGTAATGTTCCAGGCATGGGCCAGACTTTGCAAGTGCCTCGGGCATGATTTCCTACCGTACATGACTATTGTCATGCCTCCTTTGCTTCACTCAGCTCAACTTAAGCCTGATGTAACAATTACATCTGCAGATTCAGATGCTGATATTGATGAAGATGATGACAGGTTTGACTCTAATATTGGATTTTATTGTAGATTGATCCCATGGCTTGTGTATTTGTTGAGTTACCTCCACACAATATACCTCTTTTCTGCAGTTTCTGCTTGATACTTATTTCTTCCCTTAGACTAATAAAATGTGATGCTGTTCAACTGCTGTGTTCTTGTGCCAAGTGCTGTACACGTACAATGCCTATTTAAGAGAACTGTTTCGTGGATCTTTTGATTGTAGTAAGCTGACATGCGAAATGGGAGCCACCTTACCTCATAGAAAATTTGTTTGGTTATGTTTATGTCCAGTGCACATATGAATTTAAACATTACATTCTTTTCCTGCCATACATAATTCTTACCAATTCCAGTGGGTATATCATAAAATGAAATGAGCTTCCCCATTTGTTTTACATAGTCATATATTGTTCTACTGGTTGCATCATTAAAAAAAATAGAAATATAATTTGGTCCTGTCTGAATGATTCTTTTGCTGAAAGAAAAATATATTTAAGATATTTACAGGATGCTGTATTTCCTTCATAATTTCTTTGCAGCATTGAAACAATTACTCTTGGGGATAAAAGGATAGGCATCAAGACTAGTGTCCTGGAGGAAAAGGCTACAGCTTGTAATATGTTGTGTTGCTATGCTGACGAATTGAAGGAGGGGTTTTTCCCATGGATTGATCAGGTTTGTTTGTCTGTATCTACGGGGCTTTTCTTTAATAATATTTTGTTCGCATATCTAACCATCATAAATGATGCAGGTTGCTCCGACTTTAGTACCCCTTCTTAAATTTTATTTCCATGAAGAAGTTAGGAAGGCGTCTGTTTCAGGTAATTACCAGAAATGCCCCACTCTTAAATATTTTTATTTGCATGCAGTCTTGTTTAGTTGAATTGAAATTCCTGATTTTCATCAAACTTGTTCTTCTATAGCCATGCCAGAGCTGTTGCGTTCAGCTAAATTAGCTGTTGAGAAGGGGCAGTCTCAAGGGCGTGATGGGTCCTATCTGAAGCAGTTGTCTGATTACATAGTGCCAGCACTGGTGGAGGCTTTACACAAGGTCCTAATACATTTCAGTATTGCTAACATCATTTTTGGCTCTATTTTTTTCCCAATGTAGTTGGTTTTGTTCAATAAAACAGTTTATATGCTTCTACTGTTCGTATATATGAACTGTAACTGGCATGCATGCAGGAACCCGAAGTTGAGATTTGTGTAAGCATGATGGATGCGTTGAATGAATGCATACAGGTTAGTTACATCACCTTACAAAGTAGATCAAATAACATGCACTTGTATTCTTATGTATGTATACATGAATGATGATGCATCAAATGTTCATTAGTTTATTTTTTTTATCTGTGAATCTTAACTTGGTGATTTATCGTTTCAGTCTTAGCCCCCATTTATTTGGACTTGGCCTATTAATTACAAAAAAGCCTACTTGTAGTTTATCCCTATTTCAGTTAACTCGGCTATCCCTGGAATCTTTTTTTATGTAGAATTTCTCTCTCAGATTTCAGGACCACTTCTAGATGAAAGCCAAGTGAAGTGCATTGTTGATGAGATCAAGAACTTAATCACAGCCAGCTCTTCTAGAAAACAAGAAAGAGCAGAGAGGTCCAGAGCAGAGGACTTTGATGCAGAAGAAGGGGAACTGCTGAAGGAAGAGAATGAGCAAGAAGAGGAAGTTTTTGATCAGGTCTGTGCCTAACTATTTAACTTGGTACTTCGTTTTGAATTTTGATCCACATGATCGTAAAATAATGTTTATTCCTTGACTAGGTTGGCGAGTGTTTGGGGACTTTGATAAAAACATTCAAAGCTTCTTTCTTGCCATTTTTTGATGACCTTTCATCTTACTTGACACCTATGTGGGTAAGTTCTTTCTAATGCTGCATTTAAGTTATTCTGTTCTCGCTTTCCATTTTATTATAGCTGGAAGACTTTGTTCTTATTTATTTCCAGTAATTTTTTTCCCCCAGAGATCTGACTGTAATATTTATTTTTTGTGGCATCTATTTTTCATATGATCTACTTCTGTTATTCAACTCCATCCCAAAATAAGTATCCACTTTACCATTTTTGTAAAAAGTCAAGGATATATTTAATTAATTTGTTGAACTCTATTGCAAACAAAAAGATTTGCTGCGAGTACGTTGTAGAGCCAGTTTTATTAACCCCGTTGATTATACAGGGTAAGGATAAAACAGCTGAAGAGAGAAGAATTGCTATTTGTATATTTGATGATGTCGCGGAGCAATGCCGTGAAGCAGCTCTTAAGTAAGCATTTTTCTTCTCATCTTTACTTTTCAGTGTAGTTAGTTTCTGTGAGTGTCCTATGTTTATATTCTACTTGTTTGTGGAACAGATACTATGATACTTACTTGCCCTTCTTATTGGAGGCCTGCAATGATGAAAATCCAGATGTTCGTCAGGTATGAACTCTCAGATGTTAGATTATTCCTGTTCTTTTATTGCCTGAGTCTACTCACAATGAATGTCAATCATTATCCAGGCAGCGGTTTATGGAATTGGCATCTGCGCAGAGTTTGGTGGATCTGTATTCAAACCTCTTGTTGGTGGTAGGCTGCTGTGAATCATCACTCTGTCAGTTTCTCTATGGGAATGCTGCCTTTATATTTTAAGTGGATGGTTCTTGTTTCTTGCAGAGGCTCTCTCCAGATTGGATGCTGTTATAAGGCACCCTAATGCACAGCACTCTGACAATCTAATGGCATACGACAATGCTGTTTCATCTCTTGGAAAAATATGCCAGTTCCATCGTGATTGTATAGATGCAGCAAAGGTATTTATATTTCCTAACTTCAGATCTTTCTTGTGCGTCGTTGTTTGTCACAAAAACTGAATTCTTATAGCTTTCTATTCGTTCATTCTTGTCAATTCTATATGTGGGGTACCTTGGGATTCCTAATTTTCACATGTTTATAACGTTGGTGATGGATGAATCTTGTCTGTCCCTGCTCAATTTGAAGTGCAAACCATATTTCTTGCTTCTTTTCCTTCCAAAAGACATTTACTGGAAACTCTATCTAGTTTTACACGAAGCTTGGCTAAAGCAAGCCTTTTTCAGTTAAGAGAGCTCAAGCATGACAAGTAGAAGTTGACTGATTTGGTGGCTTTGAATCATTGTTCTACTGTAAACTTAAAATTGTCGACACCCTTAAAATCCCACTTATCTATTTCCCGCTCTTACATTGAGCAACCTGGAGACTGGAACTTAGTCTTAGTTGATTAAATGTTCCGCTAATGACTGCAAAGCCTGTTTTTGTTGAGGGTTATTTAATTCTCTACAGGCCAGTTGGGCATTGAACTGTTTCTTATGTCTTAATTTAATTGAACCTTCTTCTGGGACTTTGATGTTATATGTATGCATATAATACAATAATATTGAAGATTTTATTTTCTTGCTAGCCACTACTACTAATTATTAATTTTTTCTGATTTCTTGGATTTTGTTTATTTGGCAGGTTGTCCCTGCCTGGTTAAGCTTCTTGCCTATTAAAGGTGATTTGATAGAGGCTAAGGTTGTGCATGACCAACTTTGTTCAATGGTGGAAAGGTATGTGTAGTCATAAATACATTTTCTCGCTTTTCCTTTAGGGTTTATTTCTCGATATAATATACCTACCTGTGTACAGGTCAGATGGGGAACTTTTAGGGCCAAATAATCAGTATCTCCCTAAAATAGTTTTGGTTTTTGCTGAGGTACTATTCTATTGTTGACTCCGCTCTCTTTTTTTAATCATTATTGTCATCCTTTTTTAGGCCCAACCATGATGTTGCCCATATGTTTTCACTGGGTTTGTAAAAAATCAATTTCAATGGAGAAATTCATTATGTCATCATGTGCTTTGCACGCGGTATTCTCTTATTAGTAAATCCCCAAAATACTCTGGCAGTCTCAAAGAAAAACTGAAACCTGATTCCTATTTCACATTATCTTCTTCCATCCATTTAATTTCTTTCCAAAATTTCGATTCATATATGATATTTACGAAGAATGTCATGTGCAAAACACACGAGGAAAGTAAATGAATTCTCCATCAAAATTGAAAATTTACTGACATATTGAAACATATGGTGTGTAAACATTATGAAAATCGAAAAGTGAAGTTGTTTGTTTTGGGACATCATAGCATTGCAGTAAATCCATCATTACTTTATTTTTAATATATATAGTAATACTGTTGATTATTGGCTAGGTTTTATGTGCGGGCAAAGATCTGGCAACAGAGCAAACTGCCGGTCGAATGGTTAATCTGTTGAGGCAGCTTCAGCAAACTCTGCCTCCTTCAACCCTAGCATCAACATGGTCATCCTTGCAGCCTCAGCAGCAGCTAGCGCTGCAATCCATCCTCTCATCTTAGTTCGGTGAGCTTTTCATTATTACTTGGAGACAAATCTGCGTAGTCGTATCATATCCTTTCGCGTTGGTGGTGAATGCAATTATACGGTGTCTTCTCAATTTAGTCCTCTCTGCTGCATCCAGTCGGTGCGGTTCTCTTGTATTAAATCATTCATTCTTTTTCCGAAGTGTCATTGCTAGGTTGCATTATTTGATTGGTTGGGGATAAATGGTTAAAAATAGGAAGTTTTGGTATAGAGTGTGTATATTAAGAGTGATTCATGATTCAGTCCCTTGTCCAAATGGGACATAAAGAGCAGTAGTTTCGATTTCCATTTTATGCTATTTGAATTGGTCAATGTTAATGTATTGAAACTTGAGTTTTGATATATTCTTTTGGTAGGTTTGTTTGGTGCTTGGTATATTTTTACGCAAGAACTATTCACTAAAGTGATCTTTTTTTTTTTATACTAATAAAGTGATCTTGTATTATGCAATTCTGTGATCTTTACATTTTGTTGTAAAAACTATCAATGAATGTATTGCTTCAGCGCATATCCTTGCTTCTCTAGGTAGGCAAGGTAAAAATACTTTATCTCTTAATCTATGTTTCTTGCAGTTAAAAAAAAAATAAAATAAAAAACCTTTGGAGAGTAAATAATCCCAAACTCGGTACAGAAGAAAAATCAAGAAATCATGGCATTTGAGTCATCTTCATTTC
>JAYMTF010000670.1:0-31884 GCA_036897485.1 Pelargonium nanum | reverse complement strand
TGACGCCGCGGATGTACTCGTTCGGGTGCTGAAGATTGTTGCGCAAGTTCTGGCAGATCAGGATCATCTCCGGGAGGACCTTGCCGCGAGAATCGGTCTTGTCGATGATCTCCAAGTAGAGGAGGAGAAGCTTCTGGATCGTGTGGTCCTCGGAGGTGAGGACGTAGCGGATAATGGTGATGAAGAGTTGGGGAATGGTCTCGCCGTTCAAGAGCAGCATTATAGCTTTCTTCATGGCGTCGATTTTTTCCTCCGCGTCGCTTCCTTCCAGAGCTTCCTTGATCTCGTTGGCGAGAGCAGGCGTGGCCTTGTCGAAGTACACCAGGAGCGAGCACGATTTCTCCATTTTTCTGAGCTCAGCTCTCACTGAAAGTCTGAGATCTGGAAATGGAGAGGTGGAGCTGGTTCAGATCAAGCTTCACCAGACGGAGATCTGGAGAAATTGAGGATTGAGAGTAGAAGAGAGAAGAGACGGATCTGGACTGGTCTCAGTCTGGTTGCTCTTGAAGAAGACGAAGCTTCAACTGCAGGAGAGAGAAACTCAAGCTAAATGGATCCGAATATACATATGTATATATACTTCGGGCCGATTTTAATATGGGCCGGATTTGGGCTGGTTTGTGGATTTGGGCTCGAATAAGCCCAAATTTGAAGTTGGGCTAAGCCACAAGTCCATAAAAATAATAAATGTGCGGAAATCAAACTGTTGAATCATAAATATCGGATGTAAAGTAAACCACAACCTCCTATAGGCCTCCGAACGGTTCTACCGTAGAGATCAACGATAAACAATAACTTCTCCAAGACGTAGTTGACAACTTCTATTGCATTGTGCTCTCTGAAAAGCAATTTTGTCAAAATCTCAAAAAGTGTTGACTCGAAATCTCGTTTTTTTAGAGGGTTCGTGTGGTTTTGGAGGATCCAATTAAATGAGAAATGGGAACGAACATCCCTCTCCCAAATGGTCTCACCAAACTAATTGGAATTTAGATTGTTAGATTTTAAAAAGAGTGATTTTGCCCAACTTGAATGGAAACAAATTATGTCTTCCTCTTGTTGAACAAGATCTTATGATCAATCTATGGCTCCTAAATGTTGAAAGCGTTCCCGTAGTTCCTACAAATACGTGACATGCGATAAATTCGACCAATAAAATTACTTTTTTATACCATAAAGAGTCGTATTGGGATAGAATTTATCCCCATCATGATTTTGATAAATGAAATGAGGTTTGTAATGAATCATCATTTCCCCATATGGGAGTCAATCTCTTCCTCTATGTGACAAAATAGCAATTTATAAATGATTGTGCTGCATAATTTTTTTTTTGAGGGAAACTTTGGTATATTAATTACTCAAATCATGTAACAAAATCGAAGAAAACTCCTCAGGGCCTAAATGCCCTTCCCAAGAGAATAAATCTAGCGAATGTTCCGAGATTGTGCTGCATAATTATAGTAACTCTTCTTTTCTTTTTTTTATAAAAAAAGGTCCTTTATAAAAGAAATTTTTTTTAAAAAAAAAAGTGTCAATTTTGCATAAGAGGTGTGAAGTTCAAACTATTGGATATATTCTAGGAGTGAGTTGATGATGGGCCTTAATATTTGCACAATTTGAGCTCTACTAAACCCAAATTTGAGGATGGGTTTAATCCACAAGCCCATAAAATAATTTTTTGTATTAAATTGGAAAGCTTTATTTTATTTTAGCCCACATTACATGACATGTGTAATAGACTTTGGAATCATTGACCTTTAAATTTGACCACAAATGAGGGTAAGAAAAAGTAGTTGAGTTTGATTGAGGCTGCTTTGGTTGAATGATTTTGCTTTGCCAACTAACACATCACAAAATATATTTTTTATGATTTTATGGGAAGTGTGTAAGATTGACATTAATTAGAAAAACACCACTTGAAATATTATAAAATTATATTCAAATTTGAGATTAATAAAATGTTTTCATACACTAATATCAAAACCATTGGATGTATAATAATAATATGTGGGTGTGGCATAGATTTATTGATGGAAGTGCATAGAAATTGAAGCAGACAATAGTGACTCACACCAACGATAAATTATAGCATTTTTTTGTTATACAATGACATTTAAATTCTTAACCATATTTTTTTAATTCAAAATTGAGACTTATAAAACAAAATTGTTTAAATTTCGGGTAGTAAATAACGTTATATAAGTAAAACGATCCAATGCAGTTCCAAAACTTACTTTATCGTAACAATCATTCTAAACTATTTCTTAGTAGATTACATATTTTTGTTTAATAATTACAAGAACCCTATTAAGTTTAATCTCAACCAAATAAGGGCAAAAACCCATTTTTTGTTTAATAGAAATACATAATTTTCCAAAGAAGCCCACCAAAAATTACAAACAAACAAACAAAGAGCCTACCACGAACCACTGAGTGTGGCGCAGTTGGTGCGTTGGGGCTGCGTGAGTGGGAAGAGCTCTTGAATTCGATCCCCACTCAACACACCTGTGAGGAAGAGGTGAGAAATCTTTAACCCTGTGACCAAGCCTCGAATGAGGATTAATCTGGGTATAGTCAAATGGCTTAAAAGTGTCTATCGCGAAAGTTCGAGTCTGCTCAGAAACCCAATGGTATAAAACAAAAAAAAAAACGAAAAAAGAGCCTACCAAGTGTTTGTGAAAAGTCCAAAGAGAGCGAAAGATCCAAGGATTTGGATAATCAGATGCAGACCACAGCCACTGTCAGAACCAAATTAAGCACATGATATGTAATATTAAAAATAAAAATAAAATAAATTTAATTGAATCTATTAAATTGTTAAATTAAACAGCTAGTGCCAATCCATCAATATAGTGACCTCTCAATTGTAGGACACTACCCTACACTACTGTAGCTATGGGCTCAATATGTCTATCCAATCACGTGCCTTAAATGTGCACTTTATATAATAACATTTTATCTACATCTTAAATTTTTTCCATGTCAATCAACAATGATAATGTGAGATGCAACACATATAATTAGTAATGATTTTAAAGCTAAAAATTATTTGATTTAAATAATAAGATCGTGACATATCATTAAATTGTCTGGATTTAGTGGATTGCTTCGTTTTCACAAATTTACTTTAATGAGAACGAGAGAATTTTAATGAAGTGACAATACTTTATTAACTTCGCATTGGTTAAGTAAAAAAAATAAAATTTATATTTTTTTACTCTGTATATTGAAATAAATATAAATATTTTTTTTAATAAGATATGGTTGACAATTTGAATCTGAATTGGAAACAACCAAAATATGTGAAGATAAAAAGAGTCAAAAATGAAAAAATCAATGTTTATGGCTATTGAAAAATAGCTAGACAAGGGACAAGATTTTTGTAGTTTAATAAAATAAAAATTATGGCTTAGAATATTTGTTAAAATAATAAAATCCAAATAGGATGCAAATAAGAATAGTCAAAAAAGCACAAAGTTATTGATCTAATTTAAACCATTGGATGGGACCCATAGAAACTATAGGAGAGCTATCTAAGGTGACACATTACCATTTCTATTAAATACTTACTTATTGGTATTTAATTAACAATTGAATGACTTTAATAAAAGATAGCTTAGTCCCACCTCATATTCATTAATAATACTAAAATCACATGCTTTAAATTTAGAAAGTAACAAATAGTAGATTGTGGGTATTTAGTATTTACTTTTTACATAAAGTGTTCAAAATAGTCATGACCATGAAAATGAAAAATCACCAAATTGAATGTACATAATAAATTTGAGTTTAGGGAGAGAAAATGAAAATATAAAGAGAGTAGGGGAAGTTTGGAAATTTTTAAAACTTGAGGGTCTAACTTTTGTTTGATAGCTCAATGTTGATTGAGTTGGTAAATATCGAATATTTTTTGTTGGTGATGTTCAAACTCTTATTTCGTTGTAATATGTCTTGACTTGTGAATGATGCAATCGTTGAATAAGTTTATTTGAGATTTGGCAAATAAATATGTAAATAAAAGTGCGAGTCCAAAATTCATCTTTAAAGAAACGCTCATTTGCCTTCTTAACCTCATTATTAAAATTGTGAGAGTAAGCGACAATCGATTCTGAAACACGTGACTTGTATCTTCATCAATAAAATGAGATACCAGATAGGCCAATATCATGCGAGCTATCACTAATAAGACCCGATTAAACCAATTTTAGGTAAAATAAAAGAGCGCAATGAACATTCACGCATTGTTCGTTCCAACCTTTCTAGACACAAGATTCCGGTTCGTGGCCTATTTTGTTTGCAAAACAAGCAGCAACCCGTGAGACATCATTTTCCCGACCCGACATAATGGCCTGATAAGCATACTCACATTTTTTGCCCGTCGGGCCATTTGCCAGCTCTATGTACCCTTGTAGCGATATTATTTTAAACTAACATTTTCAACTCGTACGAGGAATATTCTAAAATTCTACTTGCCAACTCTAGAATTCCGAAAGAGTACAAGGGCATTATTGCAAATAAGAAAGTAGACAAAATGGTAAGAATGTTGTGTAGGCAAGGCAAGCTATCAATTTTCTCGGAAATGTGTCGGTGGGCGTCAAAGACCCACTTTTGATTTAAGCATATGCTCTGTGTATCTCTCTCTCTCACACACACACACACTCTCTTATATCTTCGATTCAACTCAAGCCTTCCCATTTCAGCTCCCAATTTTCCAAACCAAACCCACCAATCTCTCCATTAATAGGGTTTTTTTTTTTCTGCTTCTTCTGAATCCTGATCTTCAAGTCACAGTGACAAAGAAGAAGCAAAAATGGGTGTGGATTTGAGGCAGGTGGTGGCTGGAATCTTGACAGTGACCATGTTCGTGATGCTCGGGAACATGATCAAGAGAGACCATTTCGATTCTGTTGAAGTGAGTTCACTGAATCTGATCGATCCATTTAATATGGTTTCACTGTTTCACTTCAATTTTCTAATTTCTCTTTATCTGCTGAATCTGTAGATCATGTCACTGTTTTTGTTTAGTGTTTTTAGCTGAATTAGACACTGACCCATTACTGATTTGGTGCTGCTTCATGATGGGTTGAGGATTTGGATGTGAAATTTTGAATCTTGAGCTCATTTTGTTGGCTCTGAAGATGAGAAACTCAAGTGGATTTGGCTTAGCAAATGAGTAGTTTAACAGATCTTTGTGTTTTAGATTGATGGAGTTCTTTGTTTTCTTTATGTTTTTGCCATTTCTTTTTCTACAATTTGTTTGATACCAAACATGCCTTCATAGATTTTTTGGGCAAATTGCAGATCAATGCCTATACTTGGCTTCATTTGCAGGTCACTCCTTATAGTTTTGATTTTTTTTCTTGACAGCTAACACCATGTACTTTAACGTGAGATTGATGGTGATAGTATAGTAATGGTGAAATGAGTATTTTGAAAAGAAAAAAAACTGATAGATCATGTGCGATACACATGATGAGATCGAAAAAATGTTGTTAAATCTAATTGCCGAAATGAAAATTGAAAGTACATGGAGTTAGTTTTTGGTCCTTTCATGTTCTTTTTACTTGAGGGTTATGAGTATTTACTGTGAAATAATGGTGAATTCTATGTGGATTGGTTCGGGCAATGTCCATCCTTTGTATACAAAAAAGTTTACATGGTCATCAATTCGTGTGCTTATTTTTACTCTTTTCCCCGTGATTTTTTAAGGAGAAACTTCCGGGGACAAATATCTACGAGAATAGCAAGATTGCAGAGCAGAGCCATGTTTCACTTTCTAAGAATACTAAAGGGCCATGGCAGGCGGATGACCAGGAGCTAAAACAATGTTGGACCAATCCGGCTTCGGGTGAGTTTGTGCGATCACCTATAATCTATGAGTAATTAGTGAATTATGTTGCTTTGTTCTTATTTCAATCTCTTTATTTGTTACTTGATCAGGGGAAGATATAGAGCAGTCAAAAGGATTCGTCACGTTCTCATTGACTAATGGCCCTGAATACCATGTCTCACAGGTACACGAGCTCATCACATGGCTCAGTATTGCAGTTTATTTTATCATCTACCTTGTGTTTTCCTTTGTAGCAATTATAGTGTGTCGGATGTTAAAATGAAATGTTACTATGTGCACATTACATACACTCGGTATGAGAACTCGCATAATTTGTTGAAGTCATATTGTATGCCGAGTAATTCAGAATTTTACCACAGAATCTATATACAACCTTCTTACTCATACCGGCCTTTAATTTCTTGTAAATGTTTTGAGACTTTGAGTTGCCGTTTTTTCTCGTGAACCATTCTTGCTTGATAGCGAAGGCCTCAATGTTCTTCCTTTCCTTTCCCTCTTATCTGATTTTGTTATTTTTCTTGGTGAATTTGTTCTTCAGGTTGCTGATGCCGTTGTTGTCGCAAGATATCTAGGAGCAACTCTTGTGCTTCCTGATATCAGGGGAAGCAAACCAGGTGATAAGAGGTCAGTTCTAAAATTAACTTTGTTCACGATCACTGTGTTATTTAGTAAAAAATAGAGCTTAAGTTTAGCTTGGTACCTAGACTTTTTACTTCACCGTCAATGTCGGTATTGCAATTTGTAATGAAGAAGTACTGATATTTCAGGAACTTTGAAGAAATATACGACGTTGAGAAGTTTATGCAAAGCCTGGACGGAGTGGTGAGAGTAGCAAAAGAGCTGCCGAGTGAAATATCAGCACGGAACCTTGCTGTTGTGAAAGTCCCTAATCGGGTATCCGAGGACCATGTAGCAGACCATATTGAACCGGTCTTTAGGACAAATGGCAACATAAGGCTGGCAACTTATTTCCCGTCAGTTAATATGAGAAAGAGCGAAGAGAAAAGTAATGCCGATTCTGTTGCATGTTTGGCTATGTTTGGAACTCTAGAGTTGCAACCAGAGGTTCAGGAAGTTGTGGACTCCATGGTTGAGCGGCTAAGGACTTTGAGTCGGAAGTCCAGTGGCCGATTTGTAGCTGTGGACTTGAGGGTAGATATACTGGAGAAGAAGAGTTGCCAGGGAAAGAAAAGTTGTTACAATGCAGAAGAGATTGCTGAGTTTTTGAGGAAGATTAGGTTCGATAAGGACACTGCAGTGTATTTGACTCAACCGAGATGGGACGAGAGCCTCGATGCTCTCAAGGGTTACTTCCCGAAGACTTATACAAAGGTAAGGGCCAATTTCGTATTACTCTCGGCGTTTTTAGAACTTCAGGTCATTAATATAAAACCCATTTTGCATGCAATCGATGAAACCTAGCTTCAGGTTTTCTGCTGTATCCACTATCCATGATAGAGTTGGCATTTGGACCCACACTTGAGGGCACCCAAAATCCCATTTGCATTTTTGCGGGTTCGGGTGGCATCAGGTTTACCGTGGAAAAATAGTGGATCAGGCCGGCCAACCCGACCCACTACCTGAAATCCACAACTCGAGCCTCTTGCGATCCAGTTTGGGTTATGTATTTTCAACATGAACTCAATAAACCCGTCCTGAATTGCCAGCTCCAATCCATGATTCACTATACTACGAACCGCTCTATATCGTTGTTTGTTTTAGAGTAATTTGTGTACATAGATGCTTCAAAATGGAACATTAGTTACATTACTATTTGCTATGCTGTCCTCGATCCCAGGTTTGATTATCGAGACAAACACTAAGGTTTTGAAATTTTTGTTGCCTTCATGAACTACCACAGGAAACCGTAATGCCTGAGGATCGAAAGTCAAAGTTTCTTGATTCCGAAGGCTCTGAGCTGGAAAAGGTGATCGACTTCTACATCTGTTCGCAAAGTGATGCTTTTGTACCAGCCATCTCGGGCTTATTCTACGCCAATGTAGCCGGTAAGAGAATTGCTTCGGGCAAGAATCAGATACTTGTTCCTGCCGAAATATCAAGTTCTGTTGCTTCTGCTACCGATTTCATATCTCCATATGTCTCCAAGAAGAATCACTTGGCCTATACATGTTTTTGCTAAATAGATGAAACCCGGAGAAAGCTGAAAGCATTTTACCTCAGGTAGATTAGATGGGTTGATTGTATTATTTCATCTTTGCATTGAGGCCAAAAGTATCGAAACCAAAGTCTCATTGTGAAGGTGATATTTTTTTTTTTCTTTTTTTGGTTCTTTGGTAGGAGAGTGCAAGTTTTCTAAGTTATTTTTATTTTCCGGTAGCCGGAGGGAGGGTTCAGGCCAAAAATGATGTTGAATGCAATCTGAAAAACAAGCTGTTGTAATTTTCAATATATAGTCATTGTTTAAATCTGTTACATTTCCAAGGTTCAGTTTAATTTTATTCAGGAAGAAGATAGGTTTTGAGCAATAAAGATGAGATTTGGTAAAAAATGGCTAAATGTTTCTCATCAATCCTTTTTGTTGTTCCTTTCTTTTTGTGTTCAATGGGCACATGGAAATGAGGTTGTAGCAAAACTATCAGATTCTTATATTCTACTTCACTCCACAATATTGGGGCTGACTCAGATTTGGGTTGGAGAGGTCCACGTTGGCAACGCGGGCCAAAAAGCACACATGTTTTTACTGAATTAATTTTATCAGTTTTAACGTGTCTCAACGCTTAATGAGACAAAATATGACCCGTGCAAAACAAGAATGTGAGTATTGAACAAAGAACCTTACGACCAAGTCTTAATGCAATTATAATGGTTGATACTCAAGGTCAAGATCTCATGTTAGCAAATTGTCCTTTTGCACTAAGTGATTCTCCGAATTTAATTCTCTCATTAGATGTTTAATCTTCATACATTGCATATGTTAAAACCATGTTAAACAACTTTTTATTACAAGAGCTGACAATTTGAATTTCAAAATAATTTGGGTAAAAAATAAGTTGGTTCGGGCTAACCCAATTCCGACTAATGAGAGGTGCGAGTCAAGAGATTCAAGCTTTTAGTAAAAAATGTGTGGGTTTAGTATGGATTTCTCCAACCTAGCCCAAAAATTGACTGGCTTTACTTGGTGCGACCTAAATATGCAAAAAGAAGCATGTCGATCGGTTTCAGGTCCAAATTGTCAATTGACCTCTCTAATTGTTACCACAAATCCATACTACAAAGATTTGGGAATGTATGTTTCTTTAGCACAAGATATAGATGAACAATGCAATATAGAAATATGTTTCTTCAGCTACAAGTTAACAAAAAAAGAGCAAATGAAAAGCATAAAAAAAAACCCAATCATTGGCATTATGGATTTTTTTATTAACAATTCCACCTTACAAATAACACTAATTAACTAACATGAGTGCATATATAGATCTATAAGTTTCCACCTATGTACTGAATCTACAAAATATTTGTAAAGTTAACTTAAGAGGAACATAAGAGTTAGGGCAAATCTTGAAAGGTGAAAATTATGAAATCCGAGCAACTCTTCGAATTGCCCTCATGAAGACTCGAGATAAGGGAGTTTTCGGAACCGGAATGAACTTTCCAATTACGGCAAGAGGCCAACTGTTAGAAAATAAAAATCAAAGAATTAATATTTGATTGCCGGATTGAAAGTAGAATGTAGAGCTGGCAATTCGTGACATAATATTAATGTGTTTGGGTTCACACACTTCGTAGTCGTGTAGGGCCGTCAAAACACGCACGCACACATAAGGGTATAATAATAAATTAATTCTAATAACGTTTCAAACGTGTTGGGTTGAGTCTTGCCAAACATGATGGATAATGTCGTGTTAAACATGTTGGTTATATCGTGCAAAATGTGTTGAGTCATGTTCGTGTCAGCATGAACCATTGGGTTACCATGTCAAACTTATTGTGTTCAACAATTCAGCACGATTGCTAAATGTGTCGTGCTCATGTTAGGTCTAGCAACACACGGTCAACTTTCAACATGACACGAACGAATTGCCAGCTCTACTAGAATCGATTAGCTGACTGGATCACCCGATGAAGTGACAATCCTAAGACATATAAAATAAATTGGTCAAACCCATTTCTGGCCGGGTTTTGCCAACTTTCACGGATTTGACCACCGAACAATCCATTGAAGAGCGAATCGGCTGGTATGGGCCGATTTTCACAACCATATCGGAAACTTGGCTGTGGATTCATGTACAAATGTCATGAAGATAGGATGATTTTAAATAGGTCAATCTTGCAAAATCGTCCCCTCAATATCCATTTTGTGACAAATTCGTTTCCGATTTGATTTTTGTTTCAGTTTAGTCTCCTTACTAATCATTTTGTGTCAAGTCGATTCCTATTTCATTTTTTTATTCCAATTTAGTCAATCTTAATATATTTGGTACACAATAGATATTAAGATGAACACTAAATTAAAACAAAAATCAAATTATAAATCAACTTGACACAAAATGAATACTAAAGAGACCATTATATCGATTGAGAGGTAACTCGTACCATTTTCATGAATGAATTCTACGGCTTGAAACTTGGTAATGAAAAATAATATCACTAACCTGATAATGCCAATAACAAGAGTCACAAGCCACAACTTGAAACTGAGTCTCACTGTTGAGGTAAATTCTCCGAGTAATTCAACTATCAATATCTGCGTAGGCACAATTAGGCTTAGCGTAGTCAGTACAAAGTGAAAAAAGAAGTGGTTGATTAATGGCTATAAGTAAGTTCAGTAGATTACCTGAAGTACAAATGTAACTCCAACTATTCCCATAAACAAGCGGTTTTTGGTCACACCGGTAAAGACATTTATTTCTTCTGGTTTTCTCGCGTTAAACTCGTTGAATATCTGTCATTTGAATAGTGAGTTGGTTTTTTTTGGGAGGTAAGATTATGTAAAGACTATAACAAGTTTGTATTCAAATTGAACAGTTAGGCATTTTAATGCATCGCAGATTGATGTCATTCATGGTGCAACAAAAACTGTAGCGTTGTGAACTTTAAGGTCACGGGTTAGAGTCAAGGTAACCGGTAACAACATATCTGGCAAAAGCAAGGATTACATACATAAATGACCATTCCCGGACCAAGAGTTGACGATTTGGACATGAAACTTGACCCACATCTTTGTGGGTCTGGATCACACTTATTAGACTCAAGCAAATATCGGGTTGGGTCGGGCACTAACATCGTGTTCAGGTTAGGTCTTTTGAACCCGAAACCCGAATTGTCAGCTCTACTCAGACTTCACAATAGTGGAAGTCTTGTGCACTAGGCATATTATAAATGAATGAAACACACTATGATCAAGATTTAGCTAGTTTTTACAGTTGATATCTATTTAACCATTTTTTTTTACTTACTTGGCATAGAACAAATGCATTGAATATCACAGTATTTTTCAATTTAGTAGCATGTTCCGGAGATTCACGCTTCAAGTGAAGAAGACTGTTTCCGGCAAAGTTGAGGACTAGGAGGACGCCAACTTGATATATAGCCTGCAATGACAAGTCAACAGGTAGTTGAGCGACTTCCACTACGAGATCAACAACACCCTCAATGTACTTTTTCTAACTAGTAGTACCTGGACGATCAAGTTTCTCCACATAATATTTGTTATAAGAGGTTCCCTATAAGAAAATACATTATATGTTACTTCATCATGCTTGATCAACCTAAAATTAGAACATTCAGAAAAATATATCTAGCCCGACAACTCGTTTTGAAGAAATCACGACAAGGAATATCCAAGGCATGAATTGACAGTCAAATAAAAGACCAAATAAAACAAAAATATCAGTTTACAATGACCAACAGTGGGGCCAAAGGAGAAAGGATATGTATAGGGTAAAATACTTTTGCACCTCTCAAATTGTCAATTTTTTTACTTGGTCTTTTAAACCTTGGACTAGGCGAAAATATAGTTTTACACCCTTATGAAGATTCGGCCTTGAATAGTTCAAAAGTTTACAAATTCTAGCGCCAAAATCTGGATTTTTTTTAAAAAAATTGCTTTTCTTCTTTTGTTTGCTATTGTTGGACATGGAAGGAAGCTGCTCATGCTAGAGGAGAAGTTTGAGAAGAAGATGATGAAGAAGAAAATTTCGAGTTAGAGGTAGCTAAATTAGGAGAAGAAAGAAACACTAAATTTTGGCACTAGAATATGAATTTTTGAAGTTTTTGTTGCCAAAATCTTGATAGGAGCATAAAACAATAATTTCGTCCAGGATTTTAAAGAACTAAAAAGACAGGACAAGGGCGGAATCTAGAAAAAGAGACAGTTTAGGGGGTGCAGAAACATTTTACGCAATACACATACATAGTGTATCTGCAAGTTCACTGATTCAAACCTTCGTCCGACTGGAGATCGATGCATAAGTTCATCAGTAGGTGGTTCAGTAGCCAATGCAAGAGCTCCAAGCGTATCCATGATAAGATTAACCCATAGTAGCTGAGGCAAGAGAATATATCGTAAATGAGTAAGAACTAGAAGTGATCAAGATTAATACAAACTGAATATTGTTCCATTTAATTCTTGAGGTTGTTACTTCAATGCCTTTGGAATCAACCAATCATCAACATCAACATTATGCATTCCTATTATATCTTCAACATTCGATACCCTTCAAAAGTGTCCAGGTCCAAGTTATTGGGATATTTTACCATTTTCTGCAAGAGCTTCTCTATGTTTTGAATTTGACGTATCTCAAACCAAAAGCATGCAATAAGCTATAAATTGACCATTCAGTGCACGTGATTGAGGGGTGGAGGGAGGACCAACCTGCACTGCATTCAGAGGAACATTGCCGGCAGATATTGCTGCAACAACATTAATTGTAAGAGCTGCAACGTTGACAGTAAGCTGGAATTGAATAAATTTCTGAATGTTTGCATATACAGAGCGTCCCCATCGGACAACCTACGTGGAATCAAAGTAAGTTTTCTCAGAGCAAAAATACAAATCTGCATCATGGTAAGTTGCCAAATGAAATGCTCATCCACTTACACCCAATAAAAGGGACAGAGGAAACAAATCAAAATATAAATAGTTATGTGAGATTCTTTGATGTTCAGAGGGGGTGGGGGGAAGGGATTGAAAGAAGCTTTTAAACTAATAACTCGGAATCTAGAGTTTAAATAAACTACTTATTTTGACGCAAGAGTTAAACAAATAAGAATACCAATTTTAATAATAGTGTTCAAAGTTTCAGCTTGAAGAGTAAACTTTAAAAGCCATTTAAAATTGTACACGAAAGCATAGCAAAACCTGCTGCTGACTAACCTTTACGACTGAAGCGAAGTTGTCGTCCAAGATTATTATGTCCGAGCTTTCTTTTGCAACTTCAGTTCCTTGGATACCCATAGCAAGACCTATATCTGCCTAAAGTATAAAATGGTAAAACAGTAAGAACCATTATAACAAAAATGGCGCTTAAAAGTGTAGAACATAAACAAAAAGTATATTATAAATCTTTCAAATTATTTTATCAATCCTGATATGAAACGATATTTTAAATTTTTATGTTTCGATTTTTTGTTTATTTTTTTTCCTTGAAACAGAAAATGCTAACCTCATGAAGTGCCGGAGCATCATTAGTTCCATCTCCAGTTACAGCAACTACATTCCCTCCCTTACGTAGTGCTTGCACTAGCAAAAGCTTGTCACTTGGAGAAGACCTTCCCATCACCTATATATATATATTTCCAACCAATATATGTGACTATATTTCTCATAAAATTGCAAGGAAAAAAGTACTTCATTGATTTCAGTAGCTAATAATCATGATAAGAGAAATTCTCTCTGTTTCTCCCATACCGTTATTTCCTCAGCAGCTTGTTCTCTCTCTTTTTCAGAATATGCACGGAATACCTTTCCTTCAATGATTTTGCGATCAGTGGCATCTGCATCTGAGCCAAGTATCCCACACTCCATAGCTATTGCTTTCGCTGTCTGAAGATTATCGCCAGTTACCATTCGCACCTATTGGTCCGGAACAGGGTGATTCCAATAAAAACAGTAAAATCATTGTAAGAAATTATAGACTGAAGCTTGCTTCAAGAAGATTTTATAGCTATCCCTATAATCTGAAAATAAACACTGTGAAACACCTAAGGACACATTGCTAACTAATTTGACCTATATAAACTCCATTACAGCTCTGTAAGACTGAAATAATAATCAAGATAAAGGCAACCATTCACCACAAATATAAAAAAATTGATCATTTACAACAAAGATATGAAAAGCCATCACTCAAAAGATGCTGCTCTGATTACCTTCACACCAGCTTCTGTGCAAAGTCTCACTGCTTCTCTGACACCCGGACGACAAGGATCCTTGCATGTATATGAGCCTAAATTAGAAACATCTATTGGCAAAACCACGGGGAAAAAAAAAAAAGAAAGAGAGAGAAAGTAGTATACTTGTTAAAGTATATTAAGAATAAAGGTAATAAATTTAGATAGAAGTAGTATTGAGATCTAGCTACAACTGTATAAGTTGGAAAACTAAGAAATTTACCCAAGGTATGCACACATCTATGTATTTGGCTGTACATAGTACATTCTTACAATCAAACAGAGAAACTAAGACAAAATGGCGGAACTGTACTGCACAATACTTAACCCCTACTTCCACACTGGTAAAAATTGTGTTCCAGAACCTACCATGACTTCTGATTCTGGCATTTGATTGATTTCTTTATCTACTTTTTCCTTTGTTTTAGCAAAGCCAAAATGAAGGAAAGCAAAATAAAGGATAAAGATATGAACTTAATGTAGATTCTTCTATGGGATTGTAGAACAAGCATACTCTTGAAATTGAAAGAAAATAAAACATACTCACATTCCACAAGTAAAACAAAGAAAACATAGCATAAAACACAGTTATAGGTTAGCTTATGTAGTGGACATTTCTAATGTTCTTAAAGTCAATATTAACCCAAGAAAACAAATGAAATTGATACATTGTGCATATAAGGACACCAAATACCAGACGGCAATAATTCACTTTCATACTAATTCAATAGAATAGAGCCATTCATAAGTAACCCAACGCACAATAGCACTACCGTACTGGTGTAACTGGGTAAGGAGGGAATTTCGCTTCTAATTTTTCTCCTAACAAATAACTATCACCAGAAATTATTTGTTGCTGAATTATACCTTAATACCAACAATAGCAATCAAAACCAGGTCATCCTCAGGTAAAGCCCATTGAGACATGCCCTCTTCAGTAGTTGGAATGTCAGATTCATACAGTCTGTATGCAATGGCTACACACCGCAAGCTGCTTGCAGCCATGTCATTGATAGCTGACTTAAAATGATCCTGAAATATAGTACAGAGCCACCTAACTTTAACACCACAAGTCTTTAATACTTCTCTTCTAGTTCCAGTAAAATGATAATCAGCTTAGTTTGTTTCAAATAATTAGTCAAACATACAGAATGGATAACAGCAATGTTCATCAATAGTGAAACTCCAAAAAAATGATGAGGAAAAACTGATGTAAATGAGGATAAAGAATCTTACAGTCTTTTATGCATACATAGTCATGTGCACACACACAAATTATATAGACTCTTATTTTTGAGACAGTTAGGATAGTTCAGACCATGATCTGAAAACATATGATAATTAAATGGACTTGAAAATACTATGACTGTGCTCAGTGAGATTCCTCTCTTTGTCAGGGACAAACTATTCCTAACCTTATCTTCATCAATGGAATGCAAGCTACCATCTGAATCAAGATATTTTGTGCATGAGCCTAGAACTATCTCAGCTGCTCCCTTCCAATGTATATGAACTTCAGATTCGGCCTGTAATCAAATAATCTCGTCAAGAAGACCATAAACAATTGCACCAGACCGGATATTAAAGCAAAAACAATGCTGCATTTACAGAGAATAACACGAACAAGCCACAAGTTTGCATTAGAATGACCGCAAGTCCAACGAAGTTTTGAGCTTACAAAAATCACAGATCTCAAGATTTTGAATAATCAATTAATCACCTGCTTTAGTGCAATACCGCCTCTCTTTTTCTCTGAGTTGAAAGGGTAAACATGAAGAACAATGGACTCGGATCTTATATAATCAAACTCCATCCCCAACTGCAACAAAGATTTTGATAAGCGAATTTCAATTTGAAATAGTTCTGTTTACAAAATTTAAATGACAGTTAGGTACAGTTCATATGGGTACCTTGACACCCCAAGAAAGAATAGCCTTTTCAGTGGGAGATGCAGAAACCTCTACAGCTCCACCACCCTATCAAAACAAATATAAATGGAGGCTGAAAATTGATGTTTAATAGATAATCACAAAAGAATATTGCAAAAATCAATTAAAAACCCAAGATGAATCTCTGGTCAAACAAATTTCATGCACATATGTAAGAGAAGCACAAGCAGCAATTTCATCATCAAGTGGCTGTAGTTTTGGATATTGTGAAAATCATTTAGCTCACTTAATAGGGGTTGTCTAAAAGATTTCCTACTTCACGACACACGTATGAGGAGCTGAATATGATTTCCCTCCCATCACCATCACCCTAAACCCCACCCACTCCCAGGACTCTAGCAGGACAATCAACCTCCACCCCCATCCCTCTGAATCTCAACATCCTTTACCACAACCACCGCCAGGAGTATAACAGGAGATCTAGTACCACTGTCTGTACCAGCAACCTCCTATTCAACTTATCCTTATGCAATTGGAGCAGTCACTGACGCCTCCATCCCCAGAAAATTAAACAAACCAGGTAATCAATTTGGCTTTCTTAGATTTGTAGATTCTCTTGATGCAAGCAGAGCAATCAAAAGCCTCAATGGAGCTTGGCTTTATGACTTACACCTTGAAAGCTTTTCAAAGTTCCCAGTACTCTTCAAACCTTCACAAATAGATCAGACAGCAAACAGACACTCTGCATCATCAACCTCTCTATTGAGTATCGACCAAACCAAAACCTCAAATCAATTGAAGTTGCAAGAGATCCTCCGACTAATCAAACAAAGATGTTTAGGTAGGCTGTCCTATCAATAATATGATGGCATATTCGAGCAATGTCCAGCTTTTGTTTAAAGTATAATGGAAAAGAATCTCTGATGGAGTATTCTGACTATCTCCTGCTCTATTGCAAATGCTTTCACCCTTTAAAATCAATTTCTGGATGGAGTTTTTAACTTAGAAGTTTTTTTTATTTGGAAAAGAGCATTCATTATCTTCTTCTCTGATTAATCAATTTACAAGTGGATGAAAAGCAGCAACTGGGCGTTGCTTTCTGAATGGCTTGTCAAAATTCAGAATTGGAAACAATATGGTAGGATTAGGGGAAGATTTTGTTGGACTTTCATTTTTAGGAGACCCTTCTCATGCATGGTGACTTGTGAGAGGGCCATGTTCAGAAGCATATAGCCAACTTTAGTGAAAATGTCATTTTGATTCATCCTGAAACTTGCACAAGTCTGAACTTTAATCATGACTTTTACCAAGTTCATTCACCGGATCGCAATTTAATTAGTATGGAAGCTCATGTCACAGCTGAAAGCTCTCTTTTAAACAAAACTTCTAGAATGCCCAGTTGACATTTTCCCCATTGTCGCCATTCAATCGAACTCCGTGTCCTCATGCTTAAACTGTGGTCCTGAATCATATTCTCCACCATCTCATGAGCAACGCTCTTCCCCAGTTCCCACTTTTAAGGAAGATGATTGTATTGCCTCAACTGAAGCTGATCAATGTGACCTGGCAGTCCAAAAACTGAATCCTGAATCTGTCGCTGTTGACTTGGAATCCCTCTCTCGTTTTAAATCAAATATTAGAGCATTTGACTGTCCAAAAGTCTGATCTTGATAGAGGAATTCTAGGGACAAGGGCTGTAATTAATATAACAATTATGATGGAGACAAACAAGCAAGTTTCCACTGTATTCCAGTCTGGTCTTCTCATGAAATACCAGCCACAGCCTCCCTCTGCAGTATTAAAACCCAGGGTCCTTCCTAATCCGAAGCCCAAAAGTCACAAGTCCAAAAACATAACCTATATGCTCCCTTTGCTTCTGTCTTGGGCTCCTCCTGTTTTAAACCTCTGCTCAAATACTCTTTGAGAAACTAAAGCTCTTTATAGAACTTATTCAAAATCTTCTCACAGCAACTCATCAATCTCAAATCCACCAGTCAAATCCTCTCTCTTGGCCACTGTCCCTCCAGATCCAAATCTTGGAACCTCTGAAATTATGACAGATTACTGGAGCAAGCTGTAAAATATTGGATTCAAGTGCCGATAGCTAAAAGAAGGAAGTAATCGCTAAATTAGAGCTCGCGAAGGTGGAAGATCCAGGATGAGCTTCTTAAACTCTCCTCTAACGTCTCTTGTGGTACTAGAAACTGAATCCATATTTCATGACTACTCTCTGTCATTCTGCAGTTTGTTTGATTGGGAGGAAGCTTGTATTCTGGAAAACTCACTGGAAATCAGATAGTCTTAGCTGATGGTTTTAATTCTCTAGAAAGAAGCTTGTATTTGGAAAATCCTCTATTAATTTGGCTCTGGTTGTGTTGTTCTCTAGATCATCTTATTCTTTATTGCTGCTGTATCATTGTGAGGTTGTCTTGATTGTTTTGTCTGATGACTATAGTTTTTCAGCCCTCTATTACCGAGTCTGGAAGTCTCTTCTGATGATTAAAGTTTCTTCTCTTAAAGGAAAGGTCAGGTGTTCAGGTCAGCCCAAAATACTAATTTCTTCTAGGAAGTAGTTGCGAGTAAGATTTATGTTGCCACTCCGCTCCACCACCACACACAAAAAGGGTATTGAGAAGGAAAGATACCTTCGGCACAAAAACACTGCCTGAGGTGTTCTGAGCAATGCCCTCCAATAGGAGAGAGGAAACCTTTGGATTCAACTCTGAAGAGTCATCTGGCGGATTTAGCTTCTTTCTCCCAACATATGCCTCGACCACAGTCATCTGTAATACAAAAGGTTTCAGTACTTCAACCTTGTCATTTTAAGGCTTTCAACAAATGAATAAGTGGGAAGAAATATCATCATAATGACTTTCCCACTAATTTGAACAGACAAACCATTTAAGATAACAATGATAAATGGAACCTACTTGATTCAAGGTTAATGTCCCAGTCTTATCACTGCAAATTGTCGTTGCAGAGCCCATAGTTTCACAAGCTGACAGCCTGCGGACCTGCACATCTATGGCTGTTAGGGGGATGCAGAAATAGAAGAAATTATTGGGGGCTTGAATTTTGAAAGTAAACAATAAAGTTAATGATACTTACCAAGGCTTTATCTGCCATCATTTTTCTCATTGAGTATGCAAGACTGTCACAAAATTGATGCCAGAAACTTTTAGACAACAAGAAGATAAAAAGAATAAGACTTGCTTTATGATATTGTAAGCCAACAAAATTTATATGTACTTACGTCAAGGTAACAGCCAAAGGAAGCCCCTCAGGCACTGCAACAACCACAATAGTCACCTAAAAAGTTATAGTTGATTAGTCAAGAAATATAAAATATGTATATACATTTGTATATATATGTATCAACATATAATGCAGCATTTGTTGATGATACTTACAGCAATGGTGAAAATTTTAACAACTCCATCTAATACATCACCAATGCTAGTCTTGCCACCGACAAATTGGACAGTTCCATCTTCATTTGTAGTATTGCCAGTAAAGAACCTAAATTTTGAAATCAGTTCGTCATCAATAAAGATAAAATGCATAGCGTGACATTAGTTAGAAAGGGAGGCCCAGCCATGAAGCCCGGCCCCCACCATTCTGGGGATATGATGCAATGAATTTACCTGCCCAACAGGACAGCGAGAACTATACCAGCCACGGCAAGCCCGACGAAGCCAATAAAAGTTGCAACTCCGTTCAAGCGAACCTGTCATGGGGCGTCCAACTATAACTTCATGGTGTAACACATGAATTGCTACCAGGTGTCACTAGTGTCAATAACTGTCAAAAGAATACCTGTAAAGGAGTCTCTTCACCAGTATCCTCAGAAATACTTGCCATCAACAATCCCCATTCAGTATTGATTCCAACGCCAGTAACCTACAGACAGCTAAGAAAAAATATCAATCTTGATGGTAGTTACAGTAAGAACTTCGATGGTTGGATAACATGTATTTAAATGCATGCATTCATCTTGTGTATGTGTGTCCATTACTAGTTTGTCCCAAAATACATAAGAAGCCGATAATTTAGCACTCGATACACTACCTAATCTTTGTTTCTGATCATTCCATATTGTTATGTATGAAAATACGATTAAGTAGTTTAGATATTGTCTCCAAAAAAAAATGTAACCACATATTTTAACCATGACAAACAAGCAATGCATGTGCTTCAAAATGAAATATAGAAAGGACACTATATAGACATGAATGTAGGTCTTCCCATTGTGCTTAAATATCATTGTAAGTTAAAGTCATAGTTTGACATGGTAAATCTTTCATGGTAACATAAGATATAATATAGTTTACCAGCATAGTACCAACACCATCTGCAACTTTGCAGCCAGACATCAAAAAGGGTGCCTTCTGATCCTTGTGAATCTGCAAGAGACATGCTGATGAGCAATCAATTTTAACAATCAATTAATTACATTACTGGAACTCAAGGTCATGAAGGTATGAAGACTCACAATCTTGCTTTCACCCGTCATGCTAGACTCATCAATGGCAAGAGAATGACCAGCAATTAAGATTCCATCAGCTGGGACCTAGGAAGCAGCCCAAGTAAGAAACTAAATTAGCTACAGAAACTTTAACTCCCAGTAAAACAAAGTCACGAATAATGTGCATTCACCTGATCGCCTATTCTAAGAGGTACAACATCACCAACGAGAATATCGAATATCGATATCTTCTCTGGTCTACCACCTCTCATTACCTGTAGAGGATTGCAAATACACATGCAGATACATAAATATGCAGCACATAACTTCAATCACTGAGTTAACATCATCCAATTGGAAAAAATAAACAACAACGTGAATGTTCTCTGACACACCTCCAATTGTATATTTCGCTTTTCCTCATTTAGATTTTGAAACTGAAGAGATTGTCGATAATCACTAGTGGCTGGAAAAAAGAAGCACATTAGAACTGGGAAGAAACTATACCTTCTCAAAAAAGCCAATACAGAGCATGGCAGGAGAGCATATTGACTTAATGTGCAAATGTGTGATTGATAAATGTGCAAAGAATATTTCAATAGTTTTACATAATTGCTGTACAGGATCAATTGTCATAAGCTGATGTTCATGATTTGAAAGAACAGAGTATTTAGAAAGAGCAGCGTCTGGATTATGTTGGTTTTACAATTAAGACCCTACGCAAATATGTAATTTGCAACAAACTGAAACCAATTCAATAGCTTATAGTCATGAGAATGTGCAAGTGCCGGCATGTGTTAAAAATTAGACTCCATGTGTATCCCAAGTTGTATGAGAATATATGTAAAACTTCATAGAATCTCAGTTAAGAGCATAGCAGCGTGGAAACAGCAACATCCAAGCATGTATGGTTTCATTTGTGCTTTTGAATCATGACTTAGGATAGTACAGGATTGGTCATGGCCATTTAGCAGATTGGATAAATCCAACCTAGTGATGAGTCATTTAGATGTTGGCGAAATACTCAAGACACTCCATATTTTCAATGCAGCACATTTTGGACATGTTTTCAGAATACTGAGATCAACAACTATACCTGTGACAACTATAACAAGAATTACAGCAAAGGCAATGCTACCCCCATCATACCATCCTTCTTCCAGACCCTGTAAAAAATATCTAAAGTAAAGGGAGCTATAGTACTCAATGTAAAGAAAACGAAAGGGAGATTCAATTGAAACCGTAATTAGATAAATAGCACCGAACCCTTTAAGAAAGACTGAAGATAGAGAACATGGGAGAGAAAGAGAAAAGAACAATATATAACAGAGCAGAGAGAGATTTGCCATACCAACACAATAGTATGAGCTATTTTATTCAAGATCGACATAGTTACATGCAAAATTTGATATTTTTCTAATGAAATGGGTTTAGACAGTTTCTAATGTAAAGGAGATTTGGTTCCAGAAAATCTTTACATTTGGCGAGTCATGTAATATTGCAGATTTCTAATAGGTACCATGTTAACTTTAGGTAATCTCTTATGTAAGATACCTATAAGGTTTTTGAGGTCTTATTTTGAGACGTAAATAAATATTGGCATATTGTTGTTAACTTTGATCAATAATGTTCTCATTTTTTAAGGTTTAATAAACTCATTTAATCATTTTTTTTACATTATTGTCTTCCTAGACAATTTTGAACAGAATGTAGATTTGGTAAGAAAGGGTTTCTCGTAATGGATTTTACCGTATTGGTACCTAATGTTACCAAAACTATAAGATACAGTTTTAATCTCTGCATAATTAATCTTGAGAAAGACATGCCAAAATGTTTGCATTTTAACAATTACTGACTTGATACGAGTATTGTTCAAGTTAACCAAGATAAGGGACTAGCACTTCTGAGGTGATTGTATAACCTACAAAACAA
This sequence comes from Pelargonium nanum, assembly GCA_036897485.1. Taxonomy (NCBI): domain Eukaryota; kingdom Viridiplantae; phylum Streptophyta; class Magnoliopsida; order Geraniales; family Geraniaceae; genus Pelargonium; species Pelargonium nanum. The sequence continues at coordinate 9,398 of JAYMTF010000670.1, read as the reverse complement.
GCTAATGTGAAGAGCAATCAGACCTCTGTCTTAATTCCCAGTATCAATGACAGTATAGCCGCTGCTATCAAAATAATAAGGGTCCTATCTTGCCCAGCTTCCCAAATGAACCTCTGTAAAGCAAAGCAAGGGAATAATTGGTGATGATTAGAATGTATTGTTAACTGAAAATACTAACAAAAGTTACACTTTAGGTCAGCCAGTGTACCCAAATACTCCGCCCCTTCTTTCGAGGATATGTATTTGATCCAAACGCATCTCTTCGCTTTTCTAACTCATTTTCGTCCACATCTATTCCTCTCTCCAAATTTGTTTTCATCAGCTCTGATAATCCCTTAACCTGATGGAGGAAATGAATATTCAATCACGTATCAAAGGTAAACAGAACCACATGGTATGAACAAGGAAAATATGTTTGTAACTGACTAACCCCTCCAAATTGTTGTAGAGAAGAGAAATTATTATCCTTAGTCATTGAAACAAGTTCTTCCAATGTGATCCGAAAATCTCCCTTTGGAGTTGGGGGTCTTACCGTAGTTCCTAACAGTGGAAATGAATAAAAACAAAAATAAGTATCACATATAGCATAATATCAAGCCAGTGTACCAATCACTTGAATAAGGACGTCCTTATAAGAGCGTATTAATGATGCCCACCTCTTCAATATGTATGCTAGAAATGTTAATAATGCCAATAACTTCAGCAAGTGTGATTTTTATGTCAAGTAGCATAAGGAGACTGGTGAATTTACTAAAAAAAGGATTATCTCAAGTCTCAACCTTATTACTAGTTTTAACATCAGAGTCAGCCAAATAAGTTACCAGTTCAACATCATAATTGCAGACTGTCTTCAAAACTTAATTCTAATTCTCAGATTCCACGACATAATATCTCTGCCCAAGGTTCATTGACTGATAACTAGCTAGTACTGCTCAGAAAGAATAAGTTTCTCCCTTGAACTCTGCCAGTATATAAGAGCAGGCATGGAAGTAAAACATCTTTATGAACTCATAAAAACATGGGATTATTACTCTCATGATAACTCTTTTAGACATGATAAGTATCCTAATCCAAATTATACATGCTGCCATCTAGGGACTGCATCTTAAAAGTTCCACCAAGTGATGAAACAATCTTACAGCCAGTAAAGGCATCCAGATTCCATATTTTTTCATTCTAAATATTCAATAGAATATATGAGGAAAGGGACCATTGATTAGGCCTTAAAATACTCAAAACAATATGGACTTCACTCCACAAAATCAACAAAACCTTTGCATAGCACTAAATCAAGAGGTGTGACAATAATGACGCAACCCCAGACCCCCAGAAGAAACATTTGCAGGAAAAGTAAGAAAGCCAGTTCCTTGTCTCTAAGAAAGTAAGATATTTATTTGGAATCAAATGAAAATCACATGCGAAGATGGAAGTGTTCCAGAAGAGTGACCTACCAATTTGCCGTTCACCAGCCAATTTGAAAAGCAATGCTGCCTAATACAAGTAGTTATCAATTAGAGATAATATTAACAAAGAGTAGCAATGCAAAAAACTGGAGTTTAATGTCTAAAAACATTACTCTTATGACTTGTGCATGAGATCTGATCATCCTTCTTCTTCGCTCCCTGTCTGCCTCCTTTTTTAAGTCTAGAGTGTACCGAAATCGACGAGAAGCATTTAACACAAGTGCTGCTTGCTGTATATGATTCAAACTCCTTTAGTTAATAGTCGAAAAAGAACTACAATGGCCTTCAGATTCAACCTAAAAACTGTAGTCAAATTAACCATACAAAAAAAATTGTAGTAGAACGACAACTGGAAGGGAGAAGATTGTCTTGTACTTAACATGCCAGTTCTAGAAACAGAAATATAGGTTTTCAATATACTTGTTCACTAACAAATGATAAAGAATACAGAGAAACCATGGGAAGAGACATCAATGTAATGTTTGAACCAACTTGGTTAAGTCGATATAGCATAGCAGTAATTTGCAAAGGGTGAATTACTCTAATTAAGGACAATTTGAACAATAATGAATACTATACTTGTCAACACCAAATGTTCGAAAGAGACTGCTCTGCAATGATGACATGCTAGCTTCAATCCAAATATATATATATATATATATTGAATGCCACTTCACTTGTTTGGTGTAAAAATTTAAAAACTATTTAATCATGCTTATCCAGCCTTTATCTTGCCAGTATGTCATTAATTGTTCTTCACCTTAACTCCTCTAAATTGTAGTTAGTTTTACTCGACACCATAAGTACTAACTGTCATATTCTAATAAAACCCTTATACCGTTGTCCGACATTAACTCCATACAAATTGACCTTTGAATTTGCATAGAAGAAGAAACCTGTCTCAGTTCGTTGTTAGTTTGTGTGTTTTAACTGTCATGTACATTTCCTGTTTATAACATCTCTCGTTTTGTCGACAAAACTAACAACAACATATTTGCGATCGAAAAGGTATATACCAATATTGCAATTCCCATTCAAACAAAAGCATAAAACTTAACTGAAAAATAAATCAATAACAGTGCTTTCAATCAGTTGCAAACAATTTATGTCATTTGCTTTCCAGTCAATTAAATAATGCAATAGTTTAATTCAAACGTGCATTTAATATCAACTAGCTGATACCAACATGCATAAAAAACATACATCAATCAAGTAACACTACATGAATTTGACCCCATTCTCAGTTTAAGAAGTAGCCGTCATCACTATGTTTCCGAAGTGGATTAGAATCAGTGACGTACTACTTATTATGCCAAGCCTCTACCAATTCTGTCACACCTCGGTAGCGATGATAATCACTAGTAACGTAGCCAATTGTCATTTTCTCAAAAATTGACAAACAAAAAACAACCAATTACATATAAACATGCAGTAATAATCAGTAATTAAGTATGAACTGTCATTTTCACACACTTAAAAACAAAAACCAACCAACTAGATATAACTACGCAGTGATGATCACTAATTAAGTAGGGAGTGTCATTTTCACGCACTGACAAACAAAAAACAACCAATTACACACATATGAGGTGATGATCAGTAATTAAGTAGTGAATTGTCATTGATACACACATTGACAAACAAAACCAACCAATTACATATAATTAGGCAGTGATGATCACTAATTAAGTAGGGAAATGTCATTTTCACATGCAATTGGCTAACAAAAACCAACCAACTACATTTAATTATGTAGTGATGATCACTAATTATGTAATAAATTGTCATTTTCACACACATTGACAAACAATAACCAACCAGACACATAATTATGCAGTAATGATCACTATTTATGTAGCTAACTGACATTTTCACACACACTGACAAACAAAAAAACAACCAAGTACATATAACAATGTAAGTATGCAGTGTTGATCACTAATTAAGTAGCCAGTTGTCATTTTCACGAGCATCAGCAGATAAAAAAACAACCGATTACATGTAATTATGTAGTGATAATCACTAATTGAGTAGTGAAACTTGTAATTACGTAACTGAACAGTGATGATCACTAAATGAGTAGAGAAACTTGTAATTATGTAACTGAACAGTGATGATCTTAAGTTGTGAATATTTTCACAAACACCGAACTTACAAAAACAAACCAACTACATGTAATTATGTAGTGATCGTCACTAATTGAGTAACAAATTGTCATTTTCACTCACAATTGGCAAAACCTAACCAAGTGACAAACATAAACCAAGCAAATACACAGTCACGTATGTAACAATACAATGCATTGTTCATATATATATGAAATTGGCCTGATCGACAAATTACGTACCCTCCATCGTCGTAGAGCCTCCGGACGGGCGTTTTTGGTGTCGGAAATGTCAAACGGATCGTTATCAGGCTGAGGTTGATCGGGCTTGACCGGACCGGCCTCCAAGTCCGGATCCACCGCCGACTGATGCGCCGGCGAAGAAGAGGACAGCAAGGCATTTGAAGAAGCTTCGCTGCTGGCCATCGCCACTCACGCTGCTACGCAGGCTTGTCGCTTGAGAGTGAGCTGTTGCTGCTACCCCAATCAGTCACAGTCAGTTCAAAATAACACAAAATTTACAGAGAAAACAACAAAACACACACACAAGCAAAGCAAAACAAAACACACACACTGTGTTTTCTGGAAGTGTCGTCACTTGTGCTGTGAAGAATTCAGAGTTAAGGAGTGGATGTGCCTTCATTGACCGAATTGGTGGAAGAAGAGAGAAAATAGAACGGAAAATGCGGGTTTTGCGTCAGGTGCAAGGCGATGTGGCGCTAAAATTTCCGATTTTCCTTTCCGTTCTATTTTCCCGGGAAAGTGACGAATGATTTTCGAAAACAAACATATTGAGATTTTTTTTTTTTTTTTTTGAATATTATTGAGATTTGTTCTACGTTTTCGAAAATACAAAATAGAAATGTTCAGAGAAAATAATAGTAACAATAAAATTAAAAAAATATTAAAAAAAAATTGTGCTCTTTTATATGGAAACTTCCGCGAAATTTCGTTACGACAAAAATATGAAACAGTGGTGTCAGACTCATTGACTAGCCATATCTAAGTCAACACCAATAATATGACAATTATGTTTTTGGCATTTTCGATTTGAACTGAAAATGAATTTAGATTTTGATGTTTATGTGTACAGTATATGAATTGGAATAAAAAATTGTTCGGATATTTTTTTTGTTGTGGTAAAACAGCTTAAAGGTGTCAACCGTAAATGTGCAGTCCGCTCAGGATCCCATGGTAATTGTTTGGAGATTTTAGTGTTGTCAAAACTTGTAAAAATTTTATGTTGTGTGAGAGTTTATGTTTAAATTTTTTACTTTAGTTTTACTTTTTTATCTCTGAACTATTTATTTTATTATGAGTAGGTATTTTACTAGAATCGTTTTAAATAAACATACATGTATAACTTTATTTTATAATTAAATCTTCATTTCCATTCTTTTCTATAGTGGTTGTGGAAATTTTGACAAAAGTGTTGTGTACCCAAAAGACAATTTCATAAAACAAAAGGTTTTTTGGAGTGGAAAACATAATGGAAGTAGCACAATTTCCACAAGGAATAAGCCATCAATCATTTAACATTATAAGAGTTTTAAAACATTTTGTATATAAAAGATAAAGAGTAAATTTAAAGTTATAATCATTTGTTGGACTAAGTGGTTAATACCACTCTGGATTCTCTTTGATGTCTCAAGTTCGAGCCTCCTTGTCGACGGCCGAAGAGAGTGAGAAACATTGTTACTTCGAGTATAATAAAATTTAGTACATTTATTTTAAAATGTCGTGTTTATGTCATCTCACGTCAATTTTTAGTAAAACTGCGACTAAATGGCAATCATAGCAATTCAGGCCATGGAAAACACCAATTCTTCGTATCTAGTATTCTCTAAGAGCATCCACAATGCAGGTCCAAATTGCATGGAGACCATAAAAAGGACTTCACTTTTTGAAGAGTCCATCAATGTGCAAAAACCCTTTAAGGGGCTGGGCCCTCTGAACAGGTCCTGGACCTCTCTCATTTTTATATTATTTTTTTTGCACATCATCCACTCACAATCTCATATGTAGCCACATGGTCATTGAAATGAGCGAAAAATAAATAAAAAGGCTGCAGATTTACTTTTTGTTGAGTCCCTTCAATGTAATTTTTTTTTGGTTTGAGCCCTTTGCTGATGTGGCACACAATAAAATATAAAACAATACATATAGGGACTCAATTTGAGTCCCACCATTGCTGATGCTCTAAGTGTCGGGAAACGTTGGGACTTGCGATAAACTGTCTGATAAAACACGTGTATTGTCTGACCTGACCCGTTTAGAAATGTGACCCGCATTGCCAAGTATGCTAAATGGGCCCAAGTGTGTAGGCAAATTCTTTTGACATTTAGGCCCATGTCATTAAATACATCAAACCATATAATTTTTCAAACACTCCCATCCGGCCCATTTATATAAGCCCATATAAATTTGAAACAAATATTATAAAATGTCAGGCCTGTCACATAGTGTTTAGGTAACAGGCCCGTCAAATTAGCCCAGCATTTGCTCAAACCCTACAAAACCCTACTATTTAAGTCTTCGTCTTCTTCGCATTGAAACCCTAACACTCTCCGAGCTTCTCTCTCAGCCGCAGCCATAGCCATCGCATCACTGGTTAGTAGAATTATTTTTTGGATCTGTTGATAGCATACGGTAATTTGTAGGAGAAGTAGCTGTTGACGGCAATTAGTTGTTTTTTGATAGATCTAGCTCCTAATGGTCTGTGTTCAGCTATGGTTTCTTGCTGTTTTCAATTTGAATTTGCTTTGTGAATTGATGATTTTGAGCTGTTCCGGGAATGGTTCAATTTTCAGAATAAAAATGATTGGTTGTCATTGAAAACTGTCATTATGTCAGCTTCGTTTTTGCTATTTTACTAGCTATTATATGGTTTTGTGATTTGCTATATCATTTTAGTACCTGCATTTTTCTCAGTATGTTGAATCAAGCTTTGCTGTGTTTGGTATTGCTTTGATCACTGTTAAATCTGATAGTTTATGGAGATTATTTGAGTTGATTGAGAACCTGAAATTTGTCCTTCAATACTTACGAATCTTACTTTTTTTTTTATGTATCATTGATTTGAACTCAGCAATTTTAGTCTTCAAGTGATGTAAAAATCAGATATTTGTTCCTTACATTATGGGACTTAGTTTGATTATGGCTTTATCACTTTGCTTAGATTACTAGAGTTATGCTTGATTGTTTTTTTGTGTGTGTGTGAATATATAGCAATGGGTGGAGAACAAGGTAATGTTGTGATCCCCGAGTCTGTATTGAAGAAGAGGAAGAGAGCTGAAGAATGGGCTTTGGCCAAAAATCAGGAATTCTTAGCTGCCAAGAAGAAGAATGCTGAGAACCGAAAGCTGATTTTCGTTAGAGCAAAGAAATATGATGAGGAGTACAAGAAGCAGGTATTTGCAGTACATAGTCTCTCATAGTTTTTCTTTTCCAGCTACTTAACATGTTCTCTCCTTACATTTTCCTTAATTTTTGTTTGCTAGGATAGCGAGCTAATTCGGCTAAAGCGTGAGGCAAAGTTGAAAGGGGGATTTTATGTTGACCCTGAAGCAAAGCTACTGTTTATTGTTCGCATTCGTGGGTAAGTCTGTTTCCAATTACTATTAGATCATACTTTAAATTGGAGTGTTTTTTTCCTAATGTGCTCTTAATGGTTCAATTTTCAGTATCAATGCCATTGACCCTAAGACCAAAAAGATCTTGCAACTGTTGCGTCTGAGACAGGTAGCACATCCGACTTTTCCCTTTGAAATTGTTCAGTAGTGAGTCTAAATAAGATTCCTTGTCACTGTTTAAATTATGTATTATCTTAGTGAATGATATTGGAATGCTGCATGAACAACTTGCAAACCCATACGGGCTCATTATGAATTGGTTTTATTTGCATGATTATTTTAGTAGCTAGCTAGGGTTTACTAAACCTACATTTGCAACCGATATTGTGCTTGAAATTTTTATTGGAGAGCATTAGATGCTTATTTTGTTCCATTGTTCTCATGTTACCCGTGTTTTCATGGGAACAGATCTTCAATGGGGTCTTTCTCAAAGTAAACAAAGCAACTCTGAATATGCTGCACAGGGTTGAGCCTTATGTGACTTATGGGTATGTGTCTTTTATTTATTTACGAGCTTATTTTAGTAGAAATTCCCTTTTTCAAGAATGCAGTGTGTGAGTCATGATTTGTGTTGGTGTTTAGATACCCCAATTTGAAGAGTGTGAAGGAACTGATTTACAAGAGAGGCTATGGGAAGCTAAACAAACAGAGAATTGCTTTGACCGACAACTCAGTTATCGAACAGGTTTGTGTGCTATCGTGATGCTTTGTTGTGTGAAATATGTGCTGATTTGTTCCACATGATTTAGGAAATTATACTCTTTAAATACTGGTTAAATTCTTTTTATGTATTGGCTTAGGCTTTTTGAGTTGGGTGACTTATATCATGGTATCATTGCCTGTTTTTGTCCACTCGTGTGGCTTATTGCCCACCATCTTTATGTCTTTGATAAGTAATGGTAGTTGTCACACGTGTAGAAGCACACGCCTTCAATTGGAGTGTTTTTTGTACATCTATTAAACTGTAGATGTTATAGCTTGTATATATACGTTAAATCCTCCACCTATCAGCTTAGGCCTTACGGTTGAATTAAATTTGATGTTGAAGCGGGTTTCGGTCTGGGCATGTATGACGAGTGCACAACCTCTTATGGTGATTATAGTATGGTCTGGATTTTGGTCCTGCAGATGTAAATACATGTTGTGGGCCGATGTGCAAAAGTACATGCTTGCACATGAAGATTAATCCCACATCTATTAAATTGTCGAGATTATAGTCTCTGTATATACTTTAATCAAACCTCAACCTATCAACAGTTTGACAACATGTTCTGCATCTAGTGTCGCTAAACGCATGCTTTGACTTCCTGGCAGGCTCTTGGAAAGTTTGGCATCATCTGCATGGAAGATCTCATCCACGAGATCTTGACAGTCGGACCTCATTTCAAGGAGGCCAACAACTTCTTGTGGCCGTTTAAGTTGAAGGCTCCATTGGGTGGCATGAAGAAGAAGAGGAACCACTACGTGGAAGGAGGAGATGCCGGAAACCGTGAGAACTTCATCAATGAACTCATCAGGAGGATGAATTAGGTGTACTTGGTTATATAGAGGTTTTGAGCTATTCTCGTATCTGTACCAGATCTAATCTTAAAAGTTTGTTTTTAAGGCTAAATACATTTTATGCAATCTTTTGTTTTTGACTTGTTGAGTTTAAGAAAGTTTTGGTGTCAGTCTAGTAGTTGACATTAATTTGAAGTATGATATGTGAGCAAAATTGATATTTATGCTGACTGCTCCATGACAGTTTTTGGGATCATTAATTAGATATCTCAACATGTTTAGTAATCGGTTCGTATTTGTATTGGGCTTCTAAAACGCACTATTAATTGGTTGTATTGTAACACGCAAGAAACACCCAACATGTAAGTCTTGTCAAACGCATTAGTGTTTTGTGTTCAGAATCATGTTGGGATTATTTTCTCATACAATAAGATTAGTAAACGTCTACAAGCTCAGTCGTTTAACATAGTTGAACGGCCACATTAGCAAAATAATTAATTAAAATTATACAAAGAAATAATTGAAAACTAACAGCAATAACCATTTTGAACAAAATATTCAAAAGTTCAAAAACTATTTTAAATTTAAGGAGAATGTTTCAAAATAGTCCCTGTAGTATCCATTTTGTTTCAAATTAGTCCTTCTACTTTGATTTGTTCCAATTTAGTCCTAAAGTATAAGATAATGTTCCAAAATAGT